>RJWM01021092.1:0-36167 GCA_004363535.1 Dasyprocta punctata | reverse complement strand
CCCTGTGTTGTTAAGCTAGGGTGTTTAGTTGATTGGGCATGTTAGAAGTGTTTTTGACTTGGATGTTTTCACCTTACAATGGCTTATCGAGATGCAACCCTGCTGTCAGCGGAGGAGCATCTGTGCCTCCACCTGGGGAATGGTATATTGTGGAGCCTGTCTCATGGGGTCGTGTGAGGGTTTACTGAGCTGGTGGGTGTCCAGCACAGCCCTGGGGCATAGCACGTGCTCAGCAAGGTGCTCTGCTCATTCCCTGTCCTGGCCCCTGCTGTGTTTAGGGCAGGGCTGGGCTGGGCTGGGAGTGCCCACCTGCGTCCACCTGGATAATCCATGACTCTCCTAGAGCCTCTCAGGAAGTGATGGTCAGGGCCTCACCTGGGTGGATGTCCTGGAACAGGGACTTCCAGATGGTGTACTGCAGAGGGCCTGTGTACTTAGATGTCGGGAAATCTTCATACGTCAGGTTGGTCTCATGGATTTTCCCCTTAAGCCTGGAAAGACAGCAGGAGAGAAGGTTGTACTGGGTGGGAACTGAACTCCTGCCCCAATACTGGGACTCTGCAGTGAGAAGACTGCAGGACTCAGGTGCAAGTGTCTGCTTATGCCACTTTCAATCTCTCTAGCTGTTACTCTGTTTTATAGTCTTTAAAACGAGTACCATGCTAGCACCTGCCTCCTAGGGTTGTTGCAAATGTCACATGACATAACATACCAAATACTTAGCTTGGCTTAGGGCCAACACCAAATGCATGGTGTTAGCAACCAGTGTTATTATTAAGGGTGGTTTTGAACTTGAGTTTTGGCTCTATCTTGCTTAGGGATCTAAGCCCATTGATCTACCTTCTCTGCATTTCAGTTTCTACATGTATGAAACAGGGATGACAGTGGTTACTACCAACAAGGGGGCTGACAGAATTATAATAATATAAAGCCTTTATAGAATAACACAGCATCCACATTAGTATAAATAACATAGGATGCATTATAGATATATAATGTAAATAACGTAAGTAATATACTATATATATATTACTAAATATTACTTATTCATTATAATGTAGATGGAATGTATCATATACAGACCAATATGACTACATAAGGCATCAGTGCAAGCTGATGTATGGCAAGTAGCAGATGCCCCACAAAGGATTCACAAAGATGTGAATAAATGGATTCTTGCTGACAGCCCCATCTGCCTCTACCCTACTACCTTACACAGGTTGGGAGAAGCTGGCCACTTTGGGAAGGCTCCCGGCAGTGGTACTTACCGCTCAGACAGGGAGGCCACACCGGCCAGGAAGGTGTGCCGGTCGGTCTCAGCCAGCCGCTCCTGCAGGATCTGAGCGCCCTCCTGTACCTTGCGCAGCTGCTGGCTGTAGCGCTGGACCTTCTGCTCGATGTCGGTCAGTGTGCGTGCTGTGTCTGCCTCTAGCTCCTCCAGCATGGCTTTCTGCCGCTCGCGTAGCAGCCGGTGCAGCCGCTCAAAGGCCTCCCCGATAGTGGCCCGCAAGCTCTTGGTGGAAGACTGTGAGGGACAATGGTCAGGGGTTATGGCAGGGAGAGGAGGAGATCAAGGGGTTTGGCACATAGCGGGAAAGGGTAGGAGAGGTGAGGATGGAACACGCGCAGGTTTGCTGAGCAAGAGGACTGGCAGGGCCAGGACAGCATGGAGTTCTGTGTGGTCCTCTAGGGTTGTGGAGGTTAGAGTTGAGGTCGCTGCCCAGATTCTTGGTATGGGGGTGGGAGAGGCAGAGCAGTGGGAAATGCTACAGCCAGTCTGGGATATACAGAACTCTTTGTTTTTAACACTTATCTGTGGTGCTTTAGAGGAGACTGTCAGGGATCAGAATCGGTAATAAAGGGGGATTCAGACTGGTGTGCATTTTGCCCTGGGAGTCTAGAGGCACACAGAAGATCTGCTCGCCTCCAGTCACAGCAGACCAATCTGCAGAACCCTGACGAAGATAAGGATGCAATGTAGCAGCAGTAGTAAAAGTTTTGGCTTGGGGAAAAAACAGTTTCCTTATTAATCCTTGTCTCATCCTTGTAAGAATGCTTCATTCTTTTCACTAGCCTACAGCAATTGCCACGCTGTTCCAGAAAAATACACTACTGCCTCTGAAAATGTGCGTATGCGCTCAATAAATAGTGGCAAGTTTCAAGAGTCTCTGTCTTTGCCCATTCTGAGGCACTGACCTCCCAGCCCCCGTTTCATCCATTGCTAGATTGTCTCTGTCTCTTATTTTATCCTTTGCTGTACCCTTATACAGGCAGTTGGTGATCTTGGGCAGGTCCCCGGCAGGAGATGATAAGATCATGGAGGTGAGACAGCTTCATAAAGGGCAATGGGACATTGGTGGTCACTTGCCTTTCCTGCCACCCCTAAGATCCCACAGCTAAGGAACAAGAACTAAAGTGTAAGGCCTTTGTCACAGGAAGCAAGCACAGACTTGCATGTCTCTGTCTGCCCAGTGGGCACCACAAGGCTCCGGGGGCACAGGTTTTGATGCCTGGCAGCCTGAGGAACAGTCCCAGCTCTGGTCTCTAGCTGGGGGCAATCTCAGTGGCCTAAGCTCTATGAATTTCAATTATCCTGTCTGTAAAAGGGGTTAAATAATGACATGGTGGGGGGTGGGGGGGTGAAGTTGATGCAAGGAATGTTCATTCACCCAGTGACCAGGTCTCAGGTATGGAGAAAGAGCTTGATTAAAGCAAAGGGATAACGAGGGCATCCTGGGAGCCCTCATGGAGAAAAAGACTTCTAAACTGGGCCTGAGGATGGGCATGGTGTCAGCTGGGGTGCTTGTGTGGGGCGGGGGGAAGAGGCAGAGGGAGCAGCCTCAAGAAAGACAGAGAGTCAGGAGACACAGGATACTGCAGCATGTGGGGTCTGCCTCTGCAATTTCACTTTGTGGGATTCAGGCAGGCAGTTCATGGAGTCAGAGACCCCACTGTGCTCAGTGCCCAGGGCTCTGTGGGGAGCTTCACAAAGGCTCAATTAGGGCCTTTTCCCTCCTGCTCAGCTTCTGGCCTGCAGGAAGAAGGTTGGCGGTGGGCCAACCTCCCTGCGCATGCCCACCCAGTGCACTGGGCAGACAGGGGGGTGGAAGAGAAGCTGGGATGGTTGGCCAGGCTGCAGGGGCCTCCCTGTGCTTCTCACCCAGGGGAGCCCTGTGGAAGCCCACGGTGGATGGAAGGATGAGGTCTGCTCTGTCCCTCCACTCCACAGTCTCTTGAGCTGTCCCCAAGGGCCCCAACCCCATGGCTACCTGATGTGGCTTCTGCAGCAGCTTGGGCCATCAGCCCCTACTGCTGACTGAAAGGCTAGCTCAGCCTTTCATCTCTGGTTGCTCTTCCTCCACCACTTGAGTTCCTCGAGTCGCTGCAGGCCAACTCCTTCCTATGTCATCCTGCACGCCCTCCCTCCCCCTCCATGCCTACTGTTCTGAGGATGACTCCCAAGTCCATAAGATGGGTTTGCACGGTTCCTGAGTGCCACATCTCTTTTTCCAACTATCTCCCCAGCACGTCCCCCTGGGGTCTCATGGGTCCCTCCAAATCATTTGGTCCACAAGACAATCCTGTCTTTGTCTGCAAATTCACTGCCACAGTGATCCTTCTAAAGCATAAACTGTGTCATAGCCCCCCCCTGTGTTTAAGAACCTTTCTTAGCTCTTTGATGATAGTAAAATGCCAAAATGCCTTAGCCTAGGAGTCAAAGCCCTTCGCAAGTTGATCCTAACTTATCAATACATTGCAGTTTTACCAAACAATGAGATCAATTCCTCTCAACCCTTTACTCAGGTGGCAAACTCCTACTTATTCTGCAAGACCCAGCTTAGAGTTACTTCCTCTGAGATACCTTCTTTAACTTTTTCATGGAGCTAGATGTTCCCAGAGTCTTTTTCAAATACTCTTAATCCATGATCCTCCATGTCATATCACTCTAGCTAGTGGATAAGATCCTGATGGGTAGGAATGACATTTTCCTCAGTCCTGTTCCTGGTACCCATCACTGGACCTACCATAGGGCTGGCAGTCAGGAGCTCCTTGAGTGGTAAAGAAGGGACAATTTTGCTCAAGATGGCTTCACAAAGCAGGGTACGGGCACTATTTTCCTTCTTTCTTTCTTTCTTTTTGGTCTTTTTTGAGACAGGGTCTCACTATGCAGCTCAGACTGGACTTCAGCTCACTTTGTAGCTCAGGTTGGCCTCGAACGCTCAACAATTCTCCTACCTCAGCCTCCCAAGTCCTGGGATTACAGGTATGCACCAACATGCCTAGCTCAGGCTCTATTTTCTTTCCAGGCTTGGGAATCAAGTGTCCCAAGGACATGAGAAGAAGGGCAGAGAAGTGAGGGCAGGAAGGGAGAAAGTAGTTCAGAGTGGTGCTTCAGAGTATTCCTGAGCATGCCCTGATGGGTTCTCCATCCAGCTTGCTGGCCACAAAGCCATACATCCTTCAGGGCACACCTCAGTGTGAGCTTGGAAAATGCCTTGGGCTCTGGAGAAACTAGACAGGATGCTCCCAATTTCCACTTACTAGCTGTGAGGCCTCAGGCTGGTGCCTCAACCTCTCTGTGTTTCAGTTTCCTTGCTGACAAAATTGGGATAACAGCAGCTCCTGCTCCTACTCCCAAGGGCGTTTTATTTTTCTTTTCATTCATTTGCTCTACAACTGCTTATTGTATGTCTGACTCTGTGCTAGATTTTGCAAGTCTTGCTGTCATGGAGGTGACATTCTGTGGCTTCAGCAAAACAATGAAGGGGAAACACAATTCTCAGCACAGGGAAAGGTTCAGCTCAACAGGAACACCTCAGTTACTTTAGTGCTTTGGAGGGCAGAGCTACCCTTTTCCACCACTCTCCTTTGGGTGCCTTGGCTGGAAAAGCAGCCTCTAGCCCAGACCACCACACCCCCTGGAACCCACAGGGCCAGGGGCGGGGGTGGGGGCTGCACCCTGCCAAGAATGCATCACCCCCAGGGCCAACCAAGGAAAACACAGGGCCTGAGGAGGGAGATCAGACAGACCCCCAGGCTAGGCCATTGGAGGGACAGGCGCCACAAGAAAGTGAGTCAGGCACCAGGTGAAATATGACCTCAAAGGCTCCATAGGCATTTCTTGTATAAATACCCTAGTCCAGACAGGAAGCAGGCTGGAGGACTGGGGGGAGCCCCACAGGACCCCCCAGAGGCAGACAGATGGACAGGAAATCGGGGGGAAGAGGTCAGTGGAGAAAAACAATGGTGAAGGGAAAAGAGACAAGAATGCTGCCAGAGGAGGGAGAAACAGACCCTTGGGTTCCCGCTCATCCAGAGAGAAGCTTTGGTTTGCTTCTTAGCACTGGAGTGATAGAGGCACCAGACACATGGGGGGAAACTGAGGCTGTGCAAAGTAATGAGACCACAGTGCTGTGATTGTTTCTATGGAGGGTCCTGCCCTGAGACACTCTGGAATGTACTCTGAAGAAAATGTGTTGCGTCCCGTCTGGGACTTCACAGTGGATTGATGACCATGCTGGGGCATGGATCTAGATTTTTAACGGCCTCTCCAAGCCTCGGGATGACCTCTGGAGACCCGGGTGTTCTCCAGCTGCACAGTTCTCCTGCTGTGGGAAAAGGGCCAGCCTGAAAGACCCCAGATGCCACTGTGCTGAGTTCCTGGGGAGGAGCCACTGAGGGAGAGTTGAGGGGGCTCTGCCAGGCTTCTTCAGGCTCTGAAGTTCTTAATTGAGCCCTGCAGAGGCCTCGCTGTACAGATGCAAAGACTGGGACCCTGAAAAGTGCTGGGAGTCAGTGAGAGTCGGTGCCTGGATCAGAACCCACATCCTTCCTCTCTGCTCAGGGAAGCCCAGTACGAACCACAGCAGCCAAAGACTGCAGGGCTTTGCTGTTTTTCTGGTCCATATCTCTATGGCCTCAGCCCAAGAGAGGAGATGTCAGCTGGGCCGGCTTAGAGGGCACATGGCTCAGGGTTGGCTCCTTCTGGGTGTGTTTAATAAGGGCTAAATTCTCCCAGCCCTCAGGACACTGGAGGTTCCTGGGGATCCCAGGTCTCACATCGACTTCCATCCAAAGTGGAAAAGGAGAGATGGACCTATCCCTAATCCAGATACCTGCCCTTAGACACCATGGGGTCTTATTTTGACAGAGCAACTCGGCCCGCTTCCCCTCTCTCGCCCCACCTCGCCACTGGAAGCCAGGCCCCTTTATGAACTTAGGTCCCGCCCATCTCAGTCGGCCCCGCCCATCTCAGTCGGCCCCGCCCCCAGGCCAGGCCCAGCTCACCTTAGTCTCCGCCAGCTGTCGCTTGAGCAGCTGCAGTGCCTCGGTGTGCTCCCGCTCACTGTCCTGAAGCGCCTGAAGCTGCTCCTTCAGCTCCCTCTGGAACGCACACAGGGGTGAGGGATGGGGACGCTGGCTTTCTGTGGCGATGGAGACCACAGCCCTGCCTGCCTCGGGTGTTATCCTAACCGCGTCCATCCTTGGTCAGCTCCAAGACACTTCCCCAGTAACAGTTTAACCTCCAAGTCCTGTAGAGTCTGTCCAAATATCCCCAGAATCGGTCCCCATCTTTCATCTGGATGTTTGCAAAGCCTTTCCTCCAGCTGTCTTGGGAGCTTCTGGTCTCCCTGGCTGGGGGCGACCTCCACCTGCACACCATCTCTGTCCTGCCCCTGCTGACCGCTGGTTATGTACTCAGACCTTTGGTGGAAACCAAGGCTAAACTAGAAGCCAATAGCTACAGACTAACTACACACAGGCTAAGCCCTCACCCAGGGCTCCACACTGCTCTCAACCCTTTGCTTGTACAAATTCACCGGAGCTTCTCAGCAACTCTAAGGTAGGCACTGATTATCCCCATTTTCAGATGGAGCAAAAGACACAGAGAGAGAGAAGCCAGGAGTGGTGGCACACACTGGTAATCCCAGCACTTGGGAGGCTGAGGCAGGAGGATCATTGTGAGTTTGAGGCCAGCCTTGGCTACAAAGTGAGTTCAAGGCCAGCCTGGACTGCACAGTGAAACCCCATCTCAAAAAGACCAAAACAAAACAAAACAAAACAAAAACAAGGCACAAAGAGGTAAAACAAAACAAAACAAACAAACAAACTGGATTCAAACCACAGAGCCAAGCATGGAAGTGTAAAGCCAGAAGGAAAACACAGACATCTGGTTCTGGAAACAATACTATTCCCCAGCCTCACCCTGAGTGCTGGGATTACAGACTTGCGCTACCCTACCCGGCTTGGAAGCCATGACTGTGAAGCTAGGTAACATGTTTTCTCATACCAGTGACACCTGTGATGATCAACAACAAATCCACAACAGACAAGACATTGCCACTCGTGATAAAAACAGGATCTATATTACTGATTTCTTTGTCTCAGGATCCAGTATGGCTTCACATGGCACTGCTAGTAATGTTGGTCTTATTTAAAAATTTGGTATTTTGTTCCTTATGGATTTTTTTTTGCATTTTTTGATTGAATTAAAGACTGATTTTTTTTTATTGAATTAAAGACTGAATTAAATATTTATGTTGACTGGGTTTTGGCACCTGCTTCAATCCTGTGCCTCCCTCCCTTCCCCCTGGTCCCACTTCTGTCTCCACCACCTTCTCTTTTCACTCCTGCCCAGCCAAAGCGGGCTTCTTCCTGTTCCTCTGTCTCCCTGACCTTGCCCGACCTCAGGACTTTGTACTTGCTGGTTTCCCTGGCTGGCACCTTTTTCTGTCAGATTGTCTCAGGGTGACTCCTTTGAATCATTCACTGAACTCAGACGCCACCTCTTCAGAGTTTTGTCTGACCACCCCATGGGCACCTCTGTCACACACCTAGTGTCACGGTCTCCACAGCCCCTCCCACTCTCTGAGATGACCTTAGGTGTTCCCCTGCCTGTGGGTTTACGGCTCATCCCACTCACTGGACTATGAGCTTCACATAGGCAGGAATCTCATCTGGCTTGTTCTTTGCTGTTTCCCCAGTGCCCAAAATGGTGCATAACATATGGCAGGGCCTCAGTCATTATTTGTCATATAAATGAATGGGATGTGGTGGGTGTTCCTCAGCATAGGGTCCAGCTGTGGCCACTGTACCCTAACCGGTTGTCCTCTGTCTGTCCCTCCTCCCTTCCCATATTAGCACATGAGTCCTCCTCCTCCCCATATTAGCACGAGTCCCATATTAGCACATGAGTCCTAGGGTGGGTCCCTACTTCTCCCTCTCTCTAGGTCCTATACTCAGCAGCCACCTGGCACTGAGCTAGGGCTCCAGGAAGTTTGCCAGGTGAATGAATTGCCATGGAAACAGCCTCTGAGCAAGGGTTGAGGTCCCCAACCAGCTTGGGCTGAGTGGTCCCAGGGAAGCTGAGTGATCAATTTATTTCCCCTCCCTCCCACTCATCTGTCTTAGCAGACCAGGGAGGATCCTCAGCAAACATCTGGTTCAACTAATTTTACAGACTGGCACCATGGACAAATGGTTATGATGACAGGCTAATAGAAGAATGCAGAAAACAAAATTATCTTTGCTTACTATTGCTTATTCATTTAACAACTATTCATTGCCCAACTACTATGTACCAGGCAATGCTGAAGCACTGAGGTTTTGGCAGAGAGCAACACAGATACAGGCCCTGCCCACAGGGATCTTACCTCAAGTTAGTATAAAAGACAGGCAATAAACAAGAAAAATAATCAGGGTAGCGAGTGATGACTAATACTCTTTGTGCTCTAGAAACAAATCAAGTAGTATGGGATGAGGGGACAATTTTAGATAGGGCAGTCAGGAAGATTTCTTGGAGGATGTAACACGAAAGATGACAGCTAGGGGATGAGGAGGAGCCAGCTGTGAAATCAGGGTTAAGATGGAAAAGTGGGAGCTGCATGTTTTGTGAGAGGAGAGAGCTTGCACTGACATAATGGCTGGAACTCCAGCAGCCATCTCAGGCCATGAGGCAACTATAAAGATGGAAGTCATAAAGTCAAACCGGAAGAGCAGAAGGAAGAACTGTGGGGCAGCTATACCCTCACTAGACACAGTGATGTGTAAGAAGCTGGTTCTCTAGGGAGAAAAGAAAACAGACAAAAAAGAGAGGGAGGGAGGGAGAGAGGGAGATGGAGAGAGGGGCAGGGGGAGAGTAGGAGAGAGAGACAGGAAGCTGGATAGGGGGAGGGATAGGTCCCTGTACAATCCTGCTACCAAAGCAGTTCCTTGGCATTTCTGAGAAAGTCACTGAGGCCATGTTCCTCACATCATTCGGGACCCTGATGTTGGAGTCAGAAACACAGACAGAGAGCTGGCCGTCCCCTTCCTCCTGGACCCAGGAGCAACAAAACACACATTCACCCATTCCACAGCCAGGTACGCACCTGGGCCTTGGTCCCGCCGGTGCTGAGTGAGGGATGGGGAGAGGGAGTCAGCCTGGGATACGGACACCCCAGTGAAGCTGGGATGGTGTCAGCACCCTCCCAGACCTGCCCCTCCTGCCTGGGGAGAGATGCTGCCTACCTCAGTGAAGGGCACATGCCCACACTGTCCCAGCCTGACACCTGGGAGTCATGTGTGACAGACCTGCCACCCCCAACCCCGACCCACTGGACGCCAGGTTTGCTCTGGAATCTGTCCCCTCCTCTCCACACCGGCTGCCCCCTTTTCAGTGCTTCTTTTTGGGACTGGGGCTCCAGGTCTCCCCGCCTGGCTCCCCACCTCTGAACTCTCCCTGCTGCCCCAAGAGTTCCACAAGGCAGGGTGACACATTTGTCCATGCTGCCCTCTCAACCCCTGTGCTTCTCTGCAGGAATTCCACCGTGTCTGGGAAGAAGGGTGCAAGGCCTTGGGGTAGCACTCAAGGCCTTCCCCGGCAGCCCCGACCTTCCCTGGCAGCCTCGACCTTTCCCAGCAGGCCTGGCCCCTCCCAGCCTTACCTCTTGGTCCATACCTGTACAATCCCACAAGGTAGGCAGGAGGCCCTATGACTATGTAAATAGCAATGAAGTAGAATGCAATTGAAAATTTAGTCCCTTCATTGCACTAGCCTCATTTCAAGTGCTCAATAGCCACATGGGACCAGTGGCTACCACGTCACAGAGGAGATGTGAAACTTCCCAGTGTTCCAGAAAGTTCCATGGGACAGCATGGAGCATCTTGCACTGGTCTCTGCTAGGTCTCTGCACAGGCCTCTGTCCAGCACACACATGCATACTTTTCTCCCCCAACTGCAGGACTTGCACCCATCTCTTACAACCCAGACCAACACCCCCGTCCCCCACCAATCCATATCCCCAACTCCCCAAGCTGTTGCCAGATGCTGCTCTGTACATACAAGGCCCTGTCCCCTGCACCCTTTGGTACACACTGCATTTCAGCTGTGAGGTTACCTGTTGATCTCTCCCACTATACTGTGGGCCTCTGGGGGCAGGACATATTCTCAGTACCAAGGACAAGAAGAAGGCCCAGAACAGACCTGCTTGCAACTTTTGTAGGAAGAAGCTGCCTAGTGAGAAGGCTGGGCTGGGTCTGAGCTCCCTCTGAAAGGGTGACAGGGGAGAGGAATTCCGGAAGGCGGCGCTGCCCAAGGGGCTCCCACAGGGCTCAGGGCAAGCATCTGAGCTCCGTGTCACCCCCACTCCACAGGTCTTCTGCAAGCCTGGACTCAGACAGACCTTAGGAAGCTGGCTCTGCCACTTGCCCATTAGGTGTGTGCTGTCCATTAGCCTAGATCACCTACCCTGTCTGTGCCACAGTCCCTCATCTGCAAAATGGGTAGCGTGATACCTCATAGAACTGGAAGGGTAGAATGAGAGAACAGCAGGAAATACCCACCCTCCTGGGGCACAGAGCCCGGCAGCATACTCTGAGTGCTTTAGGAGATGGAGTGGTCCTTGTGTCCCATGTGAGAGTCCTCAGTTGCTTCTTCATGTCCTTGCCCCATGCTGTGTCCAGGTGGCCCTCCCTGCCTTCTCAGATGGCAAGAGTAGGAAGGAGAGGAGGGACCATCTGGCCTAGCCCTTATAATTGCCAGCACAGGAAACAGAAGTCCAAGGAAAGGCACTGACTGGCCCACAGCCACACCAATTGTCACTGGAGAATACACTGGAGTGTTTACTCCCAGCTGACAGCTCAAACAAGAAATGGGAACCTGTTAAACTCCCAAGAGACAGAACCAACCCAGAGGAAAGATACTGTGAACTTGACCACGGCAGAGGCTTAGGACCAGAGGGGCTGAAGGTGGGCATGGTTCAGGTTTGAATTTCACAATCAGCTAATTCTCACTTTTAGGTGAGGATTTTGAAGGAGAAATTGAGGATCAGAAAGGTTGCGCAGCTTTCCTAGGTTTACACAGCTAGTACAAAAGAGGCAAGCTTCTGAGTGACTCCCAAAACCTGTGTGTGAAACCTCTTGGCCTTTGTGCCTCCCATTCAACTCAATACATCTATAGCTTTGGAGCATACACCGTGTCAGGCTTTGTGTTGTCCACTTGGGTTAGGGACATAGTTCGTGCCCTAAAGAGTTTGCAGGTAGCTGAAGAGACAGAAACGCCAACGGGTGAATCTCAAGGGAGAACTGGGTACACACAGAGGCCTGCCTAGAATCCCAGCACAGCTGTCACCACTCAGATGTGTTTGTGACACCCTCTCCCTACCCATAAAGTGGGGCTGCAACAGCACCTGCGCTGTCGAGTGCTGTTCCATTAAATGTCTTAATTCCTGACTTGACATGATGCACTGGGTGAGTCAGTAAATCTAAGTTGTCATCATTATCATCGTAATTATATATGCAACAGGGCTGCCAAACTGGGGAGCTTCCAGGACACAGCTTGTTTCTGGAAGGAGTCGAAGGGTGGGTGACAGTGCTCCTTCCAGTCTCCAGGATGGGGCCAGGCCATTCCTGAGAAGGCTGGTTAGGCAGGGACAAGCCTGGTACGTGCAGGAAGTGGGAGCAGTCAGGGATGGCTGGAGCCAGGTATGTGATGGGTGGGTGGAGCCCCGAGGTAGAAAGGCCGGCTTGGGTTAGCTGGGCTGGAGCAGGGAGGGTTGGCAGGCCCCGTAGGGGCTGGGACAGGGCAGGCTGAGGCATCTGGAGAGGGACACATCTGGGGTAGAGGGAGCGCAGTTACACAAATCCATCAGCTGCCAGGGGGACTCCCATTGGCTTGGAAACCCCAGAATTGAGGCAGCAACTAGTAGCGGGAGCACAGCAAGCCAGTACTCAAACAGCCCAAAGGCTGAGGCTGGGACTCCTGCACTGCCAGCCCAGGAGACAAAGCTGCTGTGGAAGCCATTTCTCCTCTGGCTTCAGACCCTTCTCATCTCAGTGGAGACAGCACAAAGGGTTTGAATCCTGGCTCTATGACCTTGAGCAAATCACTTCTTCCTCTCCCAGGGTCTGCCTGGGAGATCCTTATTGGGAAAACATAGGCAAAAGCTCTCCAGACTTGTAACAAGGACTCCAGAGATATCACCAAGAAAGGGCCCAGTGTGAAGGCACACAGGGCTTACCTGGGGCCTCCCCTCTTCTCTGCGCCTGGTCACTGCTCTCTCTTCCCCTCTCCCACCCAAGCATGCCAGAAACTTCAGGTGGCAAAGGAGATTTGCTTCCTCCAATTCTTCCCCCCAGTCCCCCATCCTTACCCACAGGCCCTGATGCTCCTGTTCCTCCCAACAGATATGAGATCCTTCTTTGGCTTCCATATCTCTAAGCCCAATCCTCGCGTAAAGTCACATAGCCCCTGGCAACACCTGGCTGCTGCCCTGCTCCAGGGACTCCACAGCCTACTGAGCACTGCTCCCCCCACCCCTACCCTGGGTTCAGACCCAGGAGGTAACACTCAGTAGCTCAAATCTGCTCCTACTAACCCGGCATCTTCAGGACCAACCATGAGCTCCTAGTGTGTGTGCGTGCATGTGTGTGTGCAAGTCCACATGCATGTTCAAGGGCCTTCCTGAACTGGGTAAGCCTCTCTGTTTCATTCTTACCTACCTCACAACCTCCTCTCCAGCCACAGCAACCCATTTGAACATGTGCTTACACCACCAGGCCAGTCCCTGCTCAGACTTACAACCTGAATGCAAGCTCCACCTTTGTTGACACTTAGTGGCTATGTGGCCTTAGACACAGGTTTTGAGCCTCATTTTCCTCATTTGTAAAATGGGTGCAATGAGAACCACCTCACAGTTGTGAGGATTAAATGAGAAAGGCAGAGATAGATATGGAGATGGAGATAGAGATAGAGGAGACTGGGGGGGGACACATCGGGAGAGAGAGACAGACAGACAGACACACACAGTCAGAGACAGAGACAGAGAGAGTGAGTACCTATTTGCCAAAGGACTGGATATTGTCATTGCACTGTCTGCACCAGGCCTTGCTGGCTGTGGACAGGTAGGCCCTCTGCCCGTAAACCTCTCGATTTCAGCTCCCTGGCCCAAGGCACCCAAGTGTCCTTCAGGACCCTGCCCATCTGAGCAAGCCTCAGTTACAGCCACCTGTAGGTTCCCAGGCCTGTCTTCCAGAACCAAAGCAGGACAAGGTCTCCTGCTGCTCTGTTCTGGACCCAACACAGGGCTGGCCCTCAGTAGACACAGGAGCCCTCAGTAGCGATGGGAAGAGATGACCAAATGGATCTCTGAATCCAAGATGGAACCTGCCTGCAAATCCTCCACACCTACCCTCAGTGTTTAGCCAGAGCCCAAGGTTGAGACAGCAAACGATGATGCTTGGGAAGCAGCCAGACTGAGTGGGACATGAGCTCTGGTCCCTCTATAGCAAGCCAGTTTCCCCGTCTACAAAGTGGGAGAGGCTGGGCCCCTGCTCATGCAGAGGCTCCCTGGGGTGGTCAGAGTGCTGGAGAGGAGGGGCAGTTCTGGGGCAGAGCCAGGCTGGAGCCCAGCCTTCCTCCTACTTTCAGCTGAGTTCCAGAATCTCCTGGCCTCAGAGTCTTCCTCTGGGGAATGGTGTTGATCCCCATTCCACTCAAGGTGCAGGCAAAGGAAAGTGTTGTGAGGATTCAGGGCCCCTAATGTGGTACCTCTGGCACACAGCAAGTGCTCAAAACACTTGATCTTTCAGAGTTGTTATTCTGTTGTCACTTTTGATCACCAGATCCTTTTATTTTTATAAAATAAGCATTTTTCAGCCCCCAATCTCAGCCCTAAGTTTCTCTATGCTGGCCTGTGCTCAGCCTGGTCGAGCTGCCCTACCTGGTTGCCCAGACGCCAGTGAAGAGGAAGACAGAGAAGTCCACGGCCAGGCCTGGCTTTGATCCCAAGCCAGCCTTGCCCCCATGGAGGCTGTGGTTGCACATAAGCCCTGCCCTACCTTGGGAAGGACTGCAGAGGCCACTGCCCCAGGACACAGATAACCCTGCTGCTTCCCTGTTAAAGAAGGAAAATAAGTACTTGCCATTTCTTGGCATGGGCAGCAACTCTCCCTCTCTATACAAAAGTGGGCATTCTGTTCTTCCTTCCAGTTCTGAGACTAGGGAATGGGCACAGAGAAGGCCAGACCCTCCACTCTGTTGGAGGGAGCCAGAGCCAAGATCTGAACTCTGTCCCCAACCCTGTTTTTCCTCATGGGACTGCCCTGGCTGCCCTGGCTCTCTGTGCCCAGCTTGTGAGGGCTCCCATCCAGGGCCCATCCACTGGCATGAAGAAGGCTTTGGGAAAGCTCCAGTAGTCACATGAGGCCTGGAGGGGGTGGCAGAGATGAACTGGATCCCCTCTCTGGGGGTTAGGAACCCGAGATGGCCAGAGCTGGATGCCACGCCTGACCAGGATGACATCCTAGCCACCTGCCCTTCAGGCGTCAGCTGGCATAACAGACCAGTCCCTAGACCGGTCCTGTGCTGAGTACTCTCAATACAAAGTCAGGTAGAGAGGGTGGAGATAATTTTCTAGTCCTCAGAAGCAGGGCAGAGGTATGTATGACCCAGCTAGACTGCACTCAAATTCTTTTTTTTTTTTTTTTTTTTTTTTTTTGCGGCACTGGGGATTGAACTCACAACCTTGCGCTTGCCAGGGCAGGCGCTTAAGCCACTGAGCCAAACTCCCCAGCCCTGGTTTTTTTGAGGCAGGGTTGCACTATGTAGCTCAGGCCGGCCTTGCGCTCGCCTTGTAGCCCAAGCCGGCCTCGAACTCACAACGCTCCACCTACCTCAGCCTCCCGAGTGCTGGGATTAAAGGCGTGCGCCACCACACCCGGCTCTGCCCTCAAATTCTAACCCTGCCATTTACCATCTAGGTGACCAAACAAGTCACCAAATTCCTATGAGCCCATTTCCTCACCTACAAAAGGAATAAGTAACAACACTACCTAGCAACAGTGCTATGAAGATTAAATGAGGTAATACAAGAAAAACTCATAGCATAGTCCTAGGCTCAGTGAGTACTAGTTGAGAAGCCCCTAGGCCTTTGGAGATGAGTCTCCTCTCTCCTATTTTTTCTGTGCTCCCTGAAGTAGACCTCTTCCAGGTGCTCAGCAAGGGGTAAAAAAAAAAAGACAACACACACACATGCCGTGAAAATTATGCACAACTATATATTACCTGTAGTCATGTTTATCCATGAAGTGGGATTGGGGGAATTTTAACTTTTATATTGTATATGTCACTGCCTATGATATTTAAAGTCCACTGCATGGCTACTGTGCCAGATCCAGTACTAGGCACTTTCGATCAAGACTTCCCAGCCCTTACCACGTCCTTCCCAGAAGTGTCATATTCTCCCCATGTTACAGATGACAAATGGAGGCTTAGAGAAGTGAAGTGACTTGACCAACGACATGCAGCATGCCGGGAGCTAACCCCTGGAGTGTGCAGTACAAAGCCATTCTGCAAGGCAGATCAGGGAAGAAAAAGGGTGCACAGAGAGGGCAACATCTGAGCTGAACCCAGAAGGCTAAGTGGGGTTTCTCTAGGTCAGCTTTCTTGAAAGGGGTGGTTTCTGACTCCAGCAGGCATTTTTAATGTTTGAAAACACTTTTGGTTATCATAACTTGGGCGAGGGGTTGCTACTGGAATGTGACAGGCGGAGGCTATAAGGTGCTGCTAAATTCTCTACAATGCACAAGAAGCCCTGCACAACAAAGAACTACCAAGCCTCAAAAGTCATTCGTACTGAGAATGACATTATGTACTGTAACTGTCCTTTATTGGAAACTTCTATGTGTCAGTTCAGCACCATTTTCTTATAAACTTCATCTCATTTAAAATTCTAACCTCATGCTGTCCATGAAGGCCTTGGGGTTCAGCGATGGCAAGTCACTTTCCTAACATCACACAGCCAGTAAACGGTAGAGCCATGGATGCAACTGCCTGAGCACAAAGCCAGAGCTTTTCACTCTGCTGCCTCCAGGACTTAGAATAGCGTAAAAGCTCCAGGTAGGGTGTCTGGAGACTCCAGCTGAGTGCAGGCCTGGCCTCCTCTGGATTCAAGGACTTGGGCATGTCTCCACCCTTCCCCCTCTACCGTTTCCCCATCTGTCAAGTGAACAGATGATCTCCAAGGCTCTGCCAGCTCTGAGTCTGTCATTCTCCAGGAGAGGGGCCTGGCTCAGGCTCCAGGAGCTGCCAGCTGTGGGGGAAGGGAGGAGGTGGGAGGGGTGAGCGCAGCTTCATTCCCAGTGCATACACAAACAGCTAATGAGACTATTTTTCTACTAGGAGGGAGCATCAGGTGAGGTGGATGGTGGTTTGAACTTCACCCAAGAGCATGTCTTTTTCGGGGGGAGGCATGTTTCTCTGTCACCACCTGGCCAAGGTCAAAGGGGATACAAAAGTAGGCCTCCTTTTTGTGTAAGAGAGGAGGTGCTGGGTGTTCACTCAGTATGGTAAGTGAGCTCTCAGGGCTAGGAGGGGAAAAGATGGCAATGCATATTGTCTCTGCCCCTATCATGTGGCAGGCACCTCAAAGAGCAGGTGCCTCTCAGGTCAGGCTTACCCAAGTCCAGGTAAGAAGGAACTGCTCTCACCCCATTTCATAGACCCAGCACCAAGGAGACAGTACCTAAGGCAGGTCTAGGAACCCAGTATGTCTGATCCCAGGACATGTGCTAGAGAGAGTGGCAGTTTTGTTTTTCTTTTCATTCAAGAATGAAAGTGTTTTAATGAAATTTGGGAAAAATATGTTTAATTTCTCTTGCATTGTCCAGGTCACAGAATGTAGTATAAAACTTCCAAATCACCATCATTTACTTTTTAAGGAGAACTCAAGGAGACAGGAGAACCAAGGCTCTGAAACAGAGGCTAGAAAGTCAGACAAGGAGGAGGAGGGGTGTGCAACAGGGGTGTGCAGCAGGGCGGCATCTGGCTCAGGTCAGGCTGTGCTCTCTAGCCCTTGTCTCTCCCTGACTGGCAGTGCAGCCTTGGATCAGCTACATCACTTCTCCAGACCTCAGCTTCCATATCTGTAGGACAAAGGATTTCACAGTGCCTTCAAATTCTCATACCCGTGCTTAGTCCTGTTAAAGGTCCCTTCCTCTTCCCTGTTTATGTGACTTCCCAGATAGGGAGATGGGAACATCAGCACCTAACCCAAGGGACTCTGGGGGTGGAGGGCCAAGGCTGGCCTTGTGCACGTACTACAGCCCCTGATCTTTGTTCACTGTGCAATGGGACCTCCATCCTCAGGCTGACAGACTGGACGTGGTCACTTGTATTTTGGGACAAAAGGAACTGAGAGATAGCAATGGTGAACATGGGCCACTTTTTGGGGTGCCAATGGTTATCTCCATGGGCATCTACTAGATACAGGCTAAGGAACAGAAAGAGATTCATGTATGGCACAGATGAGTGGTGGTATAGGGAAAGGAGTTATTTAGCTCTGATTAAATATATTGAGGCCTGGGGAGCTAATTACATCCCAAGATAGTCTGTTCTATTTTAATAAAACATCTGAGCCAAAAAATTTCTGCTTCTAAATGCTCCACGGTCTTGGCCAGCCCAAGCCAGATTGGTCATTTGTTCATCCAACTTCTACTGGTGTGGACTGTAAGCTAGGTCTTGCACCAGACTATCCCTGCCCTTGGGGAACTATGTGCTAGATTGGAATCCCAAGGCTATGGACAATGGACAGCTGAATTGAAATAGTTTAGCCATATAACCTCGGGAGTCATTTTATTAAACATGATAAAATAGGTTTCTTTGCTGTAAGATTTCTCCAAGTCTTTAGCATGCAAACACACACTGAGAATCCTGGGGGGCGGGTATAGAACATATACTACATATCCCAAATATAGTCGATCTCAGAACACTTCTTTTAAAAATATCATACTCACTAAGAGATGGCATTTGGGAAAACGTGGTCTTTCTTTCTCTCTTTCGTTCTTTCTTTTTTTTGCCTAGTAGATCTTGGAGGACTTTTCAGGGAGGATTTTTGATTTGAACAGGGCCTTGAGAATGTGTAAGAATTGATCAATGAAGATGGGAAGGCTTAAGGGAAACCAATTACAGTCCAAGGCTGACTATGTTCCAAGGACTTTTCAATGAGTCCTCAAAGATCCAGATGTCGTTGATGGAGCCAAGATCATCAAAAACTCCTGGAAGCCTCCAGTTCTACCCCACTACTACTACCTCAAGTCATCCCTAGGGTTTATTCTCCAAATCTTGAATCTTCAAGTCCTATTGTTACTTTTGGTCGGTCCCTAACCTGCTTTAAGTCTCAAAGGGTTCTTACACTATCCAGACTCTATCCCAGTATCAATACTTCGCATGCCTTGACTTACCCCTTGCCACCCAAATCTGGCCTCTCAGCTGTTTGCTGGTCCTGACTTTGACCCCTCTCCAAGCCTTAATCCTTGTGTGCTTAGTACAATGTCACCGTTCACTCCCCCAGGTCTCGATGCACAGCAGATCGAAGTCTCACCCCACCGTGTCCCCAAGCCTGCCAGAAATCAGCTGCCCGGTTTAGTACACACCCCTCCTCGTAGGCCCGCCCTTGACCGGCTCTGATTGGGCTCTGTGCCCAACCATGCCTCAGCCCAGTACCAGGTTCAGGTTTGAGCTCATCTGCCCGGACTTTTCCATTTCACCTTTGACCTTTCCCCAATCCCACTTAGATCAGTTCCAGACCCAGTTCTCCGCAGACTGGCCAAGGTTCCGCAACAGACCCGCCCCCTCGCCGTGGCCCCGCCCCACCCCTATTAAATCTGATAGGGTCTGACCCTGCCGGAGGCCCCGCCCCATGACAATTCTGACTGGGCCCTGCCAGCGGTCCAGCCTTGACCCCACCCCCTCCCGGGCCCGCCTCCGCGCCCCGCCCCCGCCCCCCGGCAGCCAGCTCACCTGCAACTCCTCGAAGGCATCGTCGATGCCAGTGACCTGGTGCTGCTCGTGCAGCGCGGGCTCGTCGCAGAAGAAGCAGAGCAGCGCACGGTCCGTGAGGCAGAAGAGCTTGACCTTGTCGTGCGCCTGGCAGGGTCGCGCGGCGCGGCGCGCGTTGAGGATGGCGTCCAGCGGGAAGGCGCTGTAGCGCTCCACGATGTTGGCCAGCTTGAGGCTGGGCGCCAGCGCGGGCTCAGCAAACGTGCGCCGGCACTCCGGGCAGTCGCGGGCGCCCTGCGCCTCCTGCCGCACCCAGTGCTCGGTGATGCAGCGGCGGCAGAAGTAGTGCTCACAGCCCAGGCTCACCGGGTCCTGATAGATGCTCAGGCAGATGGAGCAGAGCAGCTCGTCCTTGAGGCTGCAAGCCATGGCGCCGGGGAGGGGGCCCCGAGGGGCGGGGGGCGGCGGAGCGCGCGGCGATGTCGGGGGCAGCACCCGAAGAGGGGCGCAGAGACACCGGCAGCAGCTATCGAGGAAGGCAGAGGTTGCTGTCCGGGAGAGAGATAAGGCAAGCTCGGGGTGCAAGGTAGCAACTACGCAGGATGCGAGCCCAGGAGGGCGGTTTCGAGGTAGTGAGTAGCAGGAGGTGATGGGTGCTACAGGAAAGAGGCCGAGGGTGTCTGAGGAAGGAGGCTCCCGGCGAGGGGGTCCTAGGGAACGGGACGGTCCGAAGGGGTGGGTGCCTGTGGGGAGGAGATCCAAGAGTGGGACGGAGGCCTTGGGGTGCTAAAATCCCGGGATGGGGGCCGGTGGGGGAGGGGGCAAAGCTGGGGTTGGAGAATTCTGGGGTGGAGGGAAGCCAGGCCGAGCCGCACCGCTGTGCATCCGGCAAAGCAGAGGGAGGGTGCCAGCCCACTCAGCTGCCCGATTCCAGTCACAAGCCCCGGCGCAGCACGAGTCCTTACCCCTGCCGGCTCGGCGGCTACCGCTTGGGTCCAGCGCAGCCTTTCAACCCGGAACCAAGCGAGCCGAGCTGCCGGCGGCCGCTGCTCCCTCCCCGCCTCCGCGGGCAGGACCCCGGCGGCTCCACCCCCACAGCGGGCGGGCGGGGGCGGGGCCTGGAGACTGGGGACCCGGCCCCGCCTCCACCGTCCTCGGCTTCTGGGAAGTGCAGCCCAGCTGTTCCTTCAGGGTCTGCGCGGCAGCCGGGTCTCGCTTAGGGGCCCCGCGGCAGAGCGCGGGGAGGAGGGCAGCTAGTTTGAGAGGACAACGAATAAACAAGGACACTGTTCTGGATCATTAGTGTAAAGATTTGGGAAAAATAATGTTTTGTACTGAAACAAGAATGTGTTGTGTAATCTGCTTACGATACATTTATACGCTGTAACGATGAAACTCGAGAAACAGTATTTGCTTAGAGCACTTTGAAGGGCTTCACACTACTAAGTCCTGAGGTCCTGTTTCCACTTTGCTTTCTTAAGGAGAGGACTTGGAGGAGAAGTTCGGAGAGCCCTGGCTGATGTTCAATCCAAGGGTTCCCCCCATTCAGCAAACCTCTCTGGGAGTGGAGCAGAAAGGGAGAAGACTAATGGGAGATTTTGTCTTCAGTCATTTTGTTCTGTTGGGCTGGGGTGAGGATGGGGCTTGGGTGAGACGGAAGGCACTGAGGGTCGTAGTAAAGAATTTCTTGAAGGCACTGAGTTTTTAAGCAGGAGAATCACTTGGCTGGATTGGGGTTTCCCCAGCCTAATATGGATGAAGGACCTAAGTAAACACTTCATACAGACTGCAGCATGTACCATCTGTTTCCATTCATAGTCTAAGAAATAACATCAGGATTTTTGGGAGAAGATTCTCCAGGAGATATTGTTGAACGAAGAAAAAAGAAGTCAATTGGAAGGCTCAAATATGCATAAACACATAGACATGAATACACCCGGACTTACATATATATGCACAGACATTATTTGCATAGCAAAAATTCTGCCGAACCATATAGCAATCCTAACCATCCTCAACTACGGGCTGAGGTTGTGAGGGAACTGTTAACATTCGATAGCTCCACTTACTCTACTAATTTTATGAAAACAAAGATACAGTCGATTCACACGATTCATGAATTTCATATTTGCAAATTCACCTACTCTTAAAATTTATTTGTAATTCTCAGATCAATACTGGAGGCACTTCTGCAGTTATTGGTGCGTATATATGTATGAATAGAGAGGTGATAACTTTGAGTGGCCCATAGATCCCTTCCCAGCTGAGGCTGAGCAAGGAGCCATGCTGCTTTCTTGTTTTGACTTTTGTAGTAGAAACAAAAATCTTTTTGAGATCTATTTAGTGCCACATTTTCGTGGGTTTTTTTTCCTGGATATTTTGCTATTTAAATAGCCACCATCTTAGTGGTGGGCGAAGCACTGGTTAGTGTTCCTGTGTGCAAGAAGGCCTTAGGGAGAAAATGTGTGTGTTTGATAAGCTTTGTTCAGTACATGAGTACTGTTAGCTGTGAGTTTAATGTTAATGAATCAACAATATACAGATGGTCTTCTGCTTCTGCTGTGGATTCAACCAACTGCATATTGAAAATATTTGAAAAAAATTGCTTTCGTACTGAACATGAACAGACTTTTTCTTGTTTTTATTCCCTAGATATTACAGTATAATAACTATTTACATAACATTTACATTGTGTTAGGTATTATAAGAAATCTAGAAATGAGTTAACATCTATGATAGGATGCAAATTCTTTGCAATTACTGCACCATTTTGAATAAAACATTTTGGCGTCTGTGGATTTTGGTGTGCACCAGGATCCCCAAATACTGAGGGACAGCTGTGTGCATTAAATAAAGTGTCTTCCAACAAAAACACACAAAAAACAAAGTTATGTATTGATTGACTGCTGCAAATGTTGGGACTTGCAGGAACCTGACCCTGTATTTCCTCTTGGGATGATGACTCAGGATTTGCTAATTCAGTCTTTGCAGTGACTTTATAGAACATAACTACCATGAATAATGAGAGTCAACTGTATGTAACATAGTAATGTGTAGTAGCATCTGCCAATACAAGGCACCAAACCCCCATAACTTTCCATTCAGGTGACACTGGCTCAGGTCCACTTGGATGAGAAGGAGCAGGAGGGTGAACATTGAGCAGCTATCATGGGGCAAGTACTGTGGTAGGTGCTTCAAGCCATTATTTTACTGAATCTTCACAACTTGACATTTTTCTCTCCATCTACTGATGGAAACTTCTGTTTAGAGCGGGGAAGTGATCTATCTAAAGCCAGTACATGTAAGCAGCATCGCCTTCTTCACCCATGCTGGTGGAGAAGTTTACATATCTGTGCAGCCTGGACCATGGCCAAGTCTGGGCTGCCAGCTCCATCTCATAGACCTTATAAATAGTCCAGCGGGAATGCTTGTCTCAGTTCCTCTCCACCATCCCAAACCTTGCCTCACCACAGTAACCCATGGAGACACCCCTGTTGCTTGTCAGTGAGTACCTTGCCTCCTTCTTACTCCACAAAGGAACAGAGCCCCTCACTGGGGACTTCTCCATTTCCAATCCACTCGAACCTCTCAGTGTATCTATAGAAATTCTACAGGTCCTCTGTAAAACGAGGCAGGGTGTAAATGAAGCAAACAGATAAAGTAAATGCATTTTTATCTTTATTCATCCCCACCTCCTTCATCTGGCCTTGGAGGATGAAGCAAGCCTATTCAAAGTAGTTCCTCCATCTGGGCCCAGACCTAATCCCCTGCAGGCCTCCTCTGGGACTCGACTCCTTCAATTATCCCCCTCTTGACTCTCTCTGTATTTTTGTCTCCTGCCTCAAAATTGGCTGCTTTTCCTCACCCTACAAACATGCTCAAGATCCTTCTGAAACAATACACTGGACTATAGTTTCCCCCACCTTGAGCCACCATCCATCCTTGCCTTTCTCTAACCTGGCTTTTTGAAAAATTCCTCCACACATCTTCCCCTGACAAATATCTTCCCACCACTCCATTAAAGTCACTAATCATCTGCTAATCACCAATTAAAAATAGCTTCTGATAGATACTTGCAGCGGCACAAAAACAAAATAGAGGAAAAATTAAGAAGAAAATTTGAGATATTCCTAATTCCACTACCCAGAAAAAACTATTATTAATACTTGAATTACATCCTTATAGATCTTTATCACATATAATACATGCAATATACTTAGGAAGAGAGGGAAGAGGGAGAAGAGGGAGCAAGAGGAAGGGGGAGGAGTTTTTTGGTAGTACTGAGTACTACCAAAACCCGGAGTCTTCACACTGAGCTACATCCCCAGATTTTTTTTTTGGAGGGGGAGACAAGGCCTTGTTAAGTTACTAAGTTGCCAGATCTGAAATTTAACTTGTGATCCTTCTGCCTTAGCCTGCCAGAGTGCTACAACTGTAGACGTGCCACCATACCTTGCTGAGAAAGCTTTTTGAAAAATAAAATCAAGTTCACTCCAAATCAATGACTCCCAAAGCAATGTTGTTGAACCCCACGTGTCTTAGTGGAGTGTTTTATGGAGCTGACATTGAGATAAGAATGGGAGTGAAAATGGTTTATTTTGGAAGTGCAAATAACATTAATAGGGAAATGGGAACAGGTGGATTCTTATTTCAGAGGGCAATTAAAGATTTATCGTGCAGGGAAATTCCAAGAGGGGTAGAAAACACTGACTCAGAATCATCCAGTATAGTGGTTGCTAAGTTTTTTAGCATCATGGTCTGGTGTTATGGAAGACAATTTTCTCACAGATGGGTATTGGGGATAGCAGGGACAGAAGTGGTAAATAAAGTAATGGATGATGCATGGACTAAAATAAGTGTCAGATTCTAACTTAGAGCCTGATGCCAAATGCAACTATACAATTGCTGTACCTCAACTCACTTACCACTATAAAGCCTGCCATCAGATGCAGATTTATTGTCATTTGTCACACTCACTGATGGGGTTTTGATATGAGTTTGCAAGCAGTTGATTTATTATGGTATCCATGCTGTCAAACTTCTCTGTTAATGTTAGTCCATATTTGCAGGTGACATTGAGATGAGGATGGAAGTGAAAATAGTTTATTTTGGAAGTGCAAGTAATGTTAATAGGGAAGTGGGAACAGGAAAGAGACAAGAGAAGTGGGAACAGGTAGATTCTTATTACAGAGGGCAATTGAAGATTCATCCTGCAGGGGAACTCCAAGAGGGTTACAAAGCACTGACTCAGAATCATTCAGTCCAGTGGTTGCTAATTCTCAGTGCTAGTGTCACAGCCTCAGCTCCACTTCAGATCAACAGGCACTAGAAGAAGGAGCATGCAGCCTACATCTCCCACTTGCATAGTTCACAATAGAGTTTTGCTCCTGTGAGAATCTAGAGCCACCACTGACCTGACAGGAATCAGAGCTCTGGTGGCATTGTGAGCAATGGGAAGCAGCTGTAAGTACAGATGAAGCTTTACTTGCTGAACTGCTGCTCATCTACCGTCGTGTGGCCTGGTTCCTAAAAGGCCATGGACCAGTACTAGTCTGTGACCTGGAGGCTGGGGACCCTAATCTAAAGAGCAAGTGAGCTGGGGTATTTATGGAGTATTGAGGCTGTTTCCCAGTGGTGATAGTTTCTTGGCTCTTATGATCAGTGATGTGTATGGTCAACTCTGTAGTTCTGGTGTAAAGATCTCTCAGCCAAGGTGAAGATCCTGGCAGTTAAAAGTCCTGGGAGAATGCTAACAGGTTTGAGGGATGTGGTTAGGGCAGTGAAAGTGTATCTCACAGCTCCCCTTGCATTTGCTCAGATACACTTACAGCCACTGTAAGTTCATGATCTGTCATTGCTTCTCCAAGGTGGTGGCTAGTCACAGATTACTAAAAGCAGAAGAAAAAGGAGATGGAAGAGGAGGAAGAAGAGGAGAGAAAGAGGATGACAATAGATGGGGGAGTGAAACAAACCCAAGGTACAACTGATATAGTTGGTTCTTGGAGTCATCCTCCTCTTCCTTTTCCATCCATGCTCCCCTGACAGCACTGAGACTCCTTCCTTTGCCTGTTGCTCTACTGGCGTGAGGACCTCAAAGTTTCCAGGGGACAAATGTCATTCTAGGTTTAGTAAAACCATTACTAAGTCCTCTAGTGGATTGTTCTTCCCTATGCTCTGGGCACTAGGATTTTTAGTCCAACAGAACCAAAAGCTTTGGAAATAGGAAGCATAAATTTGCTTACAGATCATCAGTACAAGCGAGAGGGGCCGCCTATGTATTCTGCCTGTCAGGAACACAACACATATACAATACCATTGGTTCAAAGTGTATAAACACATTCAAAGTGTGTAAATACAACACCTCAATCCTATCTTCAAGTTGATGCCTTAAAGTGGTTATTTTAATATTCTCAGGATGGTAGCTTATCATTGATATGTTATGTAGTTACAGAAGCCATAGAAGAGCCATATCCCTTCAGACTGCCTGGGTCAAATGTAATCAATCCAGCACCATGTAGGCAGGTGCTTTTCTTGAGGAATGGTACCAAGTCAGGAGCTGAAGTCAGTCTCTGCTCTGAATATTGGACACATAGTAACACTCAGGTCAGCCTTGGTGACAAGGAGTCTATGCTGTTAGGCCACATGTGGCTTCCATTCCTGCCAGTATGGCTGTTTGGGTTATGGGCCAATTGTACATATTTAGGGTAGCCGAGCAGAGATGAGCTCATTTTCACTCTATGAGTCACCTACCTGGCTGTTCAATGCCAGCTTTTCAAACACAATTACTGCACATACATACCAGAACTTGTCTTGTCTTATTCTATTCGGGATATCACATCCACTATATGGTATGATTGAGGTTATCATTTGGCTAAATTTATGGTAGCACAAATCAGTGACTGTGACATTACTTTCTTAATTTTTAATTTTTGCAATGGCCAATGTGATAAATTAATTAAGGATACCATAGGGATTATCACCCCAGCATTCCTTAAATCTTTGAGGGTGCTATTAATCTCTGCTATTCACCACAGAGTACAAAATTACTTCCAATTTACTATCTTGACTGGTTATATATGTGTAATTTCAGATGCTTCCACTTGGCCTTCCTACATTATGAATCTTTCTTTGCAGGTTAAGAAATCAATGTGAGATTTCTGCTACTTACCAAGTGTGATCATCTCAGTTAAATATTCAGGAATGGAAAAAGTGATAGGAGTGACTACAGACCCACTGGACTCACTGTGAAATGGGTTTTGGCAAAGACTCCTTTAATCGTCTTGCCTCCATATCCACTTATTTAAATTGGAGAACCCTAGTGGCATTTTGTGTCCCCTGGTATAACTTTTAGCCTAGGGTCTGCATTCAAAATATTTGAAAATATCTGGATATTCTTCATTTCCTGCTATATGTCTACTGGTGTTGAATGGGCATAGATTCCTCTGGGGAAAGAGTGGGAGAATCAGTTATAAATACAAGTATATATATTACTGTGTGGCTTTGTGGGAACCTCTGTTAAAAGAACCCAGTCTTTCCTTCACACAATGGGCTCTGTCCCTGAAGACTAGCATGGAAAATGGGATAGTGATATTCCATTATTCTTATTCCCTCTGCCTTCAGATCACATATGCTTGATTCATTTGGGTTGCCAATTGATCTCGCCCTTAGGCACTATGGATTTCCACAGTCCTCTGGGGATAAAGGGTCCTGATTAGTGTTTTAACTTTGCTGCACCTTATGTAATTCCATCCACCTTTCTCCTCATAGTTGAGTGCTGCCACCTGACCTCAGTTGTTCAGTTCCATGGCAACTTCCACAATTGTTTATGTAGCTTAGAAAGGATGACTGAACTTCTCAATGATGCCCCCGTCACAAGCTCACTCTTTTTTGCTCTAGTCAAGAGATCATAGTGGGAACCTGTTCAGCCAGCTGGTCCTCAGGTTTTAAGCAATAAATTTCTTCTAGTGGATCGACCTCTATGACCCTTTGATTCCTTCCTCTAAGTCTGGCAGTTCATGCATTTCTTTATCATTAATTGTAGCTCTTCTCTTAGGTAGGTTATTGCCTCTTAACACCACACCCACCCTTCTATCCCATGATGTATAATGCTGGGGTTTGGATTCATGAAATCATATTCAGCATTGCCAGTTGCTCCCTGCTATGCCCTGCCAATGAGGAGTGCAGGAGGGAGCTGACGCCTGCAGCAGGAAAAAGGGACTTGCTTTTTCCTATTGGCTTCCTGTTCCTATGAGTGTTGCCCTAGCAACGCTTCTTCACCCTGGCATAAGCGGTGCCTTCCCTTGGCAGCAGTTGAACCCAGTTTGCAGTTTTCCCAACACTTTGTAGCACTAGTTTCCAACACTTTGGCATTCTTCCTTAGAGTCTGTTTCACTTTCTTGGAACTCCTCTAAGTTTATAAATGTGATAATGCCACCCTCTTCCCTCACTTCACCAACCCAGGCATCATATATACTCCTGTTTTTGTCTTTGGTGTGATCACTTAGCACTCTGTTCTTACCTGTTTAGTTACCTGGTTAATAACTTTATACTTGCTTAACAATCATGTACTTTAAATTCTTTGTTTAAATTAGTGCTATGGTTTCTATTTCCTGAGGGACTTTGATCATATTTCCCCATCAAAACACCATCCCAGATCCAGGCATCCTAGCCAGGATGGTAAATCCAGAGACCCAAGAGAGTACCTTTTAATAAAAAAAAACTCTTCTCTTTTTTATCTCTATGTTCCATTCCCTTCCCCACTCAACATTCTCACTATTCAGTGCCATACATGCTCTCTGGCTTTCTCTTGGTGACTGTTTGAATCAGGTCCTGCAATTCTTCCGGTTGGAAAAATTCCGTTTCTCCAAGCAGTGTTAGTGATTCTTTGGTGGTTGTATGCTGAGACTTGGCCTCAGTGATTGGCCTAAAGGCACAGAGGAGGAAGAAGCAGTTGTTGAGGAGAGCAAGTATCATCTTGCAAGGTGTCTGCTTAGGTGAGGCCTCTGCATAGCTTCCAGGCAAGGGGAGGGAACCCACAGTTCTCTAGTAAAGGTGAGTGGGACTTTTATGACACTTTCTTCATTAGGTCCTAGTCCTGTTTTTACCCTCATATGCCCCCCAGCTGCAGAAGATTAGGAGATTTAAAAAATATTGTCATAGGAGTTTTCTGTCTTTCATGCATACTCTAGGTTAATAGTTGACTAGTTTGACCTTATAATTCTATTCTTTCAGTATATCTTAACAATTACCAACAAACTTCACCAGTTGTTTCATTGCTATTCCTCCACATCTCATGTTGGAGACCGCTACGAAGCAGTTCTGAGCAAGATTTAAAATGGACTAATTGGCATTTTATTTATCTGCGAGCCTGTCCTAGGCCTAGGCCCCTTGCCTGGCAATGGGAGCTGATTCATAGTAAGGAAATTCTATGAATCGCTGGTCCTGACCAAGGCCTGCAGTGGCCAATGAGGTCAGAGATACCTCAAAAGGCAAGGTAAAAAAGGTTGCAGCTGAGGAGATATTGGCTCCATAATCAATTATGTTAATAGAGACTGCCCTGCAAGATTTGTACTCTGCAGGGCATCACAGTCCCATCACAAAGGCCATTTTGGAGATAACATAGTTCTCCATTCCTGGCATTCCTTCCTCCTTGGAGATGTCCTTGAAGTGACTCCCAAGTCCTGCTCAGTTCCAGCACCACCCTCAGCACCTCCCTCAGTATCCCCTCTCTTTGTCTATTTGAAAATATATACAGATGATCCAGAGAAACTCTTTGTCTTAGCCCTCATGATAGCTGCAGAGTCAAGAACTCTGCAGGGGCTTTGATCCTCCTGGAGCCCTAAAATCATACAACTTGTCTCATTTATTTAAGCCCTCGCCATACACTCGTTCGGAAGATTGGGGATCTAGGCCGGGTCCCCGACAATCTCACAGTTGTTGGAGAGATGCATAAACCACAGTATCCATTGATGCTTGTATCCTAGGTCCCAGTACACCAGAGATAAAACCTTATAATCGGGCTTCTACCACATATTAAGGACAGCCAACAACTGGACATTAGAGGAGTTCTGTGTTGTCACAGGTAACAAGTTACCCAATTCTAAGGATCTGATTTATAACATCACTTCTTGTACAAGCTGTCTAAGCTTAGGAGGCCAGAAGCAGACTCTGAGAGAAAGGCTTGAATTAAATTAGCTTATTTGGGAGGTGCTGGTTACATTGGTAGAGATGTGGGAAGTGGTAGAGGAAAGGAAAGCATCTAATAAGAGTGTACTCTTAGTCAGCTATCATAGTTATTAAGGTACACTCCAGCAGGGGAACACTGGGAAAAGATGTCAAATATGCCTTGGATAATCTTATTCTACCTTGACCTACTTAACTTTATTATATGTGATGACAAAGACAGTTACTTTAAAGATAACAAAATATATTAGGGTAGCCTTTATTGATATTCGATCACCTTGTTTTGAAACCTGGTATTGCTTTCACTGTTCTGTTTTGAGGGATTTTAACCTATTGTAGTTTGTTTGATTGTATTACAACAGACGATATAGGCAACTGCCTAGAAGATAATATGAGGCATTGTAGAAATCAACTTTGCATTACTATGTATTGCTTCCACTATTTTATTTGTTATTGGTTTTATTCAGTACTATTTGGTTCGACTATATTAGGCCAGATGGTAAGGGCAATTATTTTGAAGACAATAAGAAGTATTATAAGGGGAAACGAGGAAGGAAGGAAGGGAAAAGGAAAAAGACATAGATTTATATGAGGGTATACATAAGATGGTTTAAAAGACTATACTACTAAATGCATTAACTGGTGAGAGAGAACAGTTGATACTCATATGATTAGATCAATTTTGCATGTCTATATCTGTCAATCCGAGCAACCCCCTTGAAGGTAACGATATACAATGTTACAACCACTATAAAATTCCAGTCATCTCATTTTGTAAACCTATAATGTTACAGTATTGGATATGTTATTGTTTGTTGGTCCCTTTAGTTTTTTGTTTCTCTTTTCTGTGACCACTCTTTTATTCTTTATTGGTTTTATTCTGAACTATTTTGCTTGATTATATTGGGCCTGATGATATGGGCAGTTATTTTAATGATAACAAGAGGTATTCTAAGGGGAAAGGAGGAAGGAAGGAAGGGAAAAGGAAAAAGACATAAATTTATAAATAGGTATACATAGGACAGTTAAAATGACTATATTACTAAATACATTAACTATTGAAAAAGAACAGTTAATACTCAAGATTAGATCAATTTTACGTGTCTATATCTGTTAATCTGAACAACCCCTTTGAAGGTAACGATATGCAATATTGCAACTACTGTCGAATTTCAACCATCTCATTGTGTAAACCTATAATGTTATCATATCGGATTTGTGGTTGTTTGTTTGTCTTTTTTGCTTTTTGTTTCTCTCTTCTGTGTCCATTTTCTCTTAAATAAAAAAAAAATGTGCCTTGGAAATAACCTATCTGAGGGGTAAGGAAGCTGGATAGTTACATACCAACACTCATAATCACTAGTTAAGGGTGATGTTTAACAGGTGGCAGGCAGATCCAAAAGACAGGTGTGGGAAACAACAGTATTTGCAGTAACTTGGATCTACAACTAAGCCGTGTGATCCTTTCCTAAAGTTCAGATTCCTGATAAGGGGAACTCTGTGAAGGGTACCCAGGACTTCCCTAAAACTTCCTGTGAATCTAGTGCTATTTCAAAATAAAAGGTTAAAAGATAGGATGACCAGAAACATAAATTATATAGAAATGCAGTTAACTATATATTACATAGAAATTAAATTTATTTTACTAGATATATAAAACATAAAATTATACATATTAATGTTGTGCCATATGATAGTTTGATACAAGTATACAGGTACAATGTTTAAATCATATATATTGTGGAGGACCACCTGGATGACTCTCCTTGAATAAAGAGCAGTTATCTCTACTTTGTCTAAACCTAGCCCTATCTCCATGTATTGATATGTACAGAGCTGGCTAAGCTGTTTTTTCCCCTTCAATTGGCTACAAGCAATGTAAATAGGGCTAGTTGAGGTGCTGCTGTGTAATCTTTGAAGCTAGATACTGTTTCTCCACCCCAGTGTCTCCCTAAACATGGTTGAACCAGGTGGGATGGCAGAGCCACCGCTCCAGGGTTGTCAACTGAGTCTGAGCCTTGAGGTAAGAGGCTATGATTTCCCAAAGTGGAAAAGTTTGCACATCACGAGCTGAAGCACCAGCCCCAAAGCATTAAATGCTGCCTCAATTGTGTTATGCAGATTGGTCTTTCTGCATATCCTTCTCTCTGCATATTGCAGAGGTACTTTCAGACCCTAACTAGCCCAGCTCACGGTACTCACGTAATTCCCACCATTCTCACAGTCACTCATCGTCTAGTCTCTCCCTTCTTCATGAATTAATAAAATCTAGATTAGGCCCTGGGTTGAGGCCTCTGTTTCAATAAACCTTCATCCTGGCTGGATTTAGGACCCCTTGGCCATCCATAATTATAAATATTTCTTAGTGTCTTTATTCTCGCCATGGGTTGCACTGGAAGTGATAGATTGGAATTAACTTTCTAGAATTCCAATAACTTTTCCATGGGATTACACATATAAACTTCTTGGACTGAGATGAAGACAGAAAAGGGATCTCTATATATATGATATATATTGAATATAATATGTATATATTTAAATGCAGGTGCCTGGGCTTACTTTCAGTAAGTATGGAGTATTACAAAGAAGAAATAATTCCCACTCATGTCTTACTCTAAATACATAGAACTACTGGATAAATGATAATAAATACATTTTAAAATACAAGGTTGACGGGTGTGTTGGCACACGCCTTTAATCCCAGCACTCAGGAGCCTGAGATAGGAGGAGCTTTGTGAGTTTGAGGCCGTTTGGGCTACAATGTGAGCGCAAGGCCTGCCTGAGCTACATAGTGTGACCCTGCCTCAAAAAACCAGGGCTGGGAGTTTGGCTCAGTGGTTTAAGCACCTATCTGGCAGGTGTGAGACTGTGAGTTTGATCTCCAGTGCCGCAGGGGTGGGGTGGGGGGGTGGTGGAGGAATTGTTAGCCAGAAAAGTTTAAAGACAGCCTTTAAACATATCTGACTTTAAGGAAGAAAACTTTAACAAAGTTTAATAAAAAATGTTTGTTAAGATAATAGCAAAATATTATACTCTCTTTCTGTAATTCTATCAATGATTTGAAAATACAATGACTAATTCTCAAAATAAATCAGTCACTGCTTGACTATGTCAAAAAAAAAAATAAAATAAAATAAAATACAAGGCTGAACTCAAAAGTTACATGGGAGCCACCTGGGAGCAATATAATCACAGCCGGGATTAGGGTGGGTATGAAGTTATATTTACATCAACTGTATCATGATGGTAACTGTGGCTGGGGGGAACTCTAGCCAAAAAATTAACACAAAATTAGTCTCAGAATTGGTTAAACTAATGCAACTTTTTGTGAAACTACTGATGGCACTTCTCCACAATGCAGGACACATGGAAATTCCTTGGAAAACAACTCCCAGTGAAGAAAATCTTGTAGTAAAAGTAGACTGTGATAGTAAGGATGCATGAGAGAAAGTCAGGAGAAGAAGCAACTTGGATGGTTTGTGTGCTGTGCTACTCTGATCCTGCAGGAAGTAATGCAGGGATGGAGTTAGGAGTGTAAGGGTTCCATTGATGGATAATGACTGTGAAAGATAAAGTGGGGAGGAAGTAAGTTTGGGCAGAAAGAGCCTTGAATGAGACAAAGACTGGACAGTCTTGGCAGCCTCATGGGGAACTACAGAACTACTGTCCACTAGAGGAGCCCCATGTTGAGCAGAACTGTCAGGACCCTGGTACCCCTGCCATGCTCAAGCACTACTTAGGAACCACCAAAGAAGAGTGTGGCCCCTAATCAACAGCTGAGGCAGATCCTAAAGGCACAAATAACTTGAGGTTGTCCCTGACCATGTGCTTTGGGGCTGAATGACAAGTCTTCCTTGGAGAGAGTGCTGAGTGGTGCACATGTCCCAAATTAAGATCATAGAATAATCTGGAAGTCTTTCATATAAGCATGTTTAAAAGAATAAAAAAAAATTAGGGATATATGATATAAGACAAGAAGAAGTGATTATGAAGAGAAACCAAATAGAGTTAGTAAAAACAAACTGTTAGAAACTCGAAAGGTATTTTGAAGAGTAGACTAGACACAGTTGGAATGAGATTTAGTAAACTCAAATTGTTTTGGAAAGAACACCAAGTATGAAGTAGAAAGAATGACAAAAGGATGAAATTAGAATGGAAAGTCTAGAATACGAGTGAGGTACTTTGGCTATGAAGTTATACACCCAAGATCTAGTCTCAACTCTGCTGCTTGCTAGTAAGAAGGCTTTAGGCATGTTTTAGAGCCTCTTTATGTGTCAGTTTTCTCATCTATACATGGAGATATACTAGTATGTACCTCATGGTATTAGTATGAGAATTAAATGAGTGCATAGTTTCTAGCACACAGCAAATGCTCAGTAAATAATTAGTAGCATAGAGAAATGGAAAATATGAAAGACAAACTATAAGTCATGGAAGGAAAAGTGAGACTGTTCAACATTTATTTTAGATTAGTAGTTCTAGAAGGAGGAAGTAGGGGAGAGGTAGCTTTTGAAGAAGTAATGCTGAAGAATCTGTAAGTGAAGAAAAATGAGCCCCTAAAATGAAAAAGCACCCTGGGTTCTGAGTGGGATAAAAAAAAATTAATTCCTGGACATGTTGTAGAGAAACTGAAAAACAATAATGATAGAGGAAAAAAAATCTGAAAAGCTACCAGAAAGGAAACATTACCCACAAATAAGCAATATTCTGCCAAAGCCAATTTCTCATCAGCAACAATTGATGCCAATGTTCTAATAGTTCCAAAGTGATCTGGAAAAACACAATCCTACATTTGGCTATCCAGCATTCAAAATGAGTATAAAAATAAAGAAATTTTCAGATATTCACAGACTGAGAGTTTAATTTTTTATTCAAAATTATGCTTAAATGTTAATGTATTTTTTGACTTTTGCTCAAAGAATTCATAAAGGATGAACTTTAGCAAGAAGAAATTAAACTTGCAAGGAAAGAAGTCATCTTCCAGTCAAGATGCAATAACAAGCCCCAGAGTTACCCTCCTACCTGAAGCAACAAACACTGGTCCAATGTATGAAACAATGATTCCTGAGATATTGGACATCAGGTAACAAAGGACAGTGATATTTGAGAGATGGGACACAGGCTAGGCGAACTGTACAGTTACCCAAGCTGGCTACCTAAAGAGTTTCCAGGCCACAGTGCCATGAAGGGGAGCCCAGTCTAACCTGGTTGTCTTCCTGAGATGAGGAGGCTGGCTGGAGGCGGGGGTCAAGGAGGCCAAGGAAGCTAGAGTCTGGAGGGCAGACTGAAAGAGACAGGGAGCATCCCGGTACTCATCCCAGGACTGATCAACACATTCATGTGAGAAATGACCTGAGGTTTGGGGGAAGAAACTCCCGAAGGATTCGGGGAAAAATGCTTGTAGTTCACCAATAACCAAGAATAATGCCATTCCCACCAACCACAGTGGAAAACTCTCATAATTCTTAGGGCACTGGGTAGAGCACTCAGTTTACTTCAGTAAGGGAAAAAAAATAATTCTAGACTTAATGCTATATTGATCCTGTCAAACATATTAAAAGCAAGACCTGGAAGGTCAAACTATTCTCAAGTAACTTAACCACATTTAGAACAAAGCTAAATTATATTTATAGGAACAGAGAAATTATCCAGTACTCAACAAGGTAAAATTCACAATGTCTAGCATCCTATAAAAAAGAAAAAATTACCAGACAAATAAAGAAACAGCAAAATACTATTTATGAGTGTGTTAGATTTTCATTATTGTGACAAAATACCCAAGAAAATCAACATAAAGGGGAAAGATTTATTTTGGTGCACAGTTTTGGTCCATAGTTGGTTGGATCTATTGCCTTTTCTTCTTTGAAAAATTTCATTTTTTTTATCTATTCATGTTTGCAGTACACAATGTTTGTATTCCTTGTGTGGAGTTGGTACCTATACATAACACATCTTGATTACTTTTTGCATCTTTTTCCTCCTTTCCCTCCCCCTTTCCTCTCCTCCCTCCCCCTTTCCTCCATTTCTGGATCTTCTTCCCATTTGAGAAAGAACCCATTGTTCTTGAAACTGTATCAAGGCTGAATATTCTAGCCACAGGGATGTGAAGCAAAGGAGACTGCTCACATCGTGGAGACCAGGAAGGAAAGGAAGGGGGAGGGAAGGGCTGGGTCCCAGTATGTTTTTCAAGTGCATGGCTTCAATGGGCCAACTTCCTTCTACTGGGTCCCATCTCCTAAAGTTTCTACCACCTCCTAATGGTGTCATCAGTTGAGAACCAACTCTTCAACACATGACACCCTTTAGGGACATCTAAGATCCAAATTGTAACAATTAGAAAGAGAAAAACCAGTCAATCAAAACTACTCCAGAAATGAAATAATAGATTAGGAGACAAAGGCATTAAAATGCTTGTTATAACTGAATTTTCTATGTTCAGAAGCTTGAAGAAAGATTAAACACATTCAATGGAGTAACAAAAGATATTTTAAAAGACCCAAATCAAACTTCTGAAAAATCACAATGCTTGAGATGAAAAATGCACCGATGAGGTACTTTTGTCTCTACAGAAGAGAAAATTTGTAAACTTGAAGACATAGAAATAGAAACTATCCAAAGTAAAACACAGAAAGAAAAAAGACTGAAACAAATAAGAGTTCAAATGAGTCATGTAATAATTTAAGCCAGCCTAATATAGGTGTAGTTAAAGTTCCAGAGGAGAGGAAAG
>RJWM01021091.1:0-36006 GCA_004363535.1 Dasyprocta punctata | reverse complement strand
GTGAGATAGGGATGTGTGTGTGTGTGTACACCGGAGCAAGACAGAGAGAGAGAGAGAGAGAAAGAGAGAGAGAGAGAGAGAGAGAGAGAGAAGAGCATGACAATGAGAAGGAGAAGGAGAAAGAGAGGATAAAGGAAAATGAGAATGAAGGACATTGGTGAGAGAGCAAAATGGAGTCAACGCTCAGCTACCTGTCCAATGGAGTGGGATAAGACAAAATGGCCCCCAGCCATCCAGTCAGCTTGAAGGTGTTCTCTCATTACCATGAATGTTAACAAACAGGAATCTCAGATCAAGAGAAAGGTAGTCCTAGGAAGCACTCTGCATAGAGATTTCTGGGACAGTGGTCAAGAATGCTTTTTATTTGACTCCTTTAAAGATTGCTTAATAGATATTTTTCTTTAGCAGAAAAGAAAATACAGTGCTTTCTTTCAATCTTAATCCCATGACACATTTCTGTGCCACTAGTATCAAATATAGACTATTTGGACAATGTAAAGAAATAAATGGGGTTAGCTGGTGTACTTGTTATATTTCCGCTATTAACAATATAATTGCCATCATGTGCCTTTATTTGGCTTAATAAACAAAATGCATAAAAGATACTGTGGAAACTGAGCCAAAAATGTAATTCTAACCACACAATCCTGAATAACCTAGTTGAAAAAGAAAAGGAAACAATTACAGAAATCAGTACGGTAGCTCAGGAGTTCTCTAGTAGATTCAGCTTTGAGACAAACTGTAGAGAAGAGAGAATGGCCAGGTAATGAGGAGAGCACTAGAGGAAAGCAGTGTGAGCCTGTGGAAAACGCATCATGAAGGCTGAAGCAAGAAGCCCATTACTTTGTTTGGAGGAAGAAAATGAACTCACGTAGTGAGCATTTATTTGTTTGTTTTCTCTCTAGCTTTCCTCTGTTAAATTTGCCCTCACACATGAAACTCAAATGGCAATGATGGCATTTTCAGTACCTACTATGGGTACTGAAATACTTAATTCAGTCAATCTACCTCCACCCCTTTGCAGCCACTGTGCTTGGTTCAAGAATGGATAACCCACCCAGCTAGAACCAGAGAAGGTAGGAATTCAGGTCTGTGTGGGGGCCAACAGACAGTCCTTCTCTTAGATGACTTGGCGTGAAGACACTGTGACATCTTGAACTATTGTAATCTTGGTTTTCTACAGCAGTGGGAGAGTTCTGAGACTGGCCTGAAGACCTGAAAGACAGAGGGGAAGGAAAAGAGCGAAAACAGACCCAGTGAGCTATTACCTCATTTCTTTCCTGAAGCTTAGCATCACCACTGAAATTTAGTTTTATCAGACAGTAACACTGTTATTAAATACTATTTGAATGAACTGTATTTTTCTGTCACTTGCATCCAAATATTTGCAACTGACAAGAAAATTGGGAAGATAGTGTAAAATTAGCTAAGATCTTTATTTGTTGAGTAACTTTTATTTTCTAGGTACTTTCACACTTTGATTCTTTTAACATCTCCAAGAGTATAAAGTAGCTGTACATTTCAAGAGACCTAAAGCCTTAACCCAAGAGGGATGTTCATGTGGGAAATTGACCCCAGAGGCAGAATAACCTTCCAGGCATTTTATAGGAATGTGATCAGGGCCTTGCCAGTTAGTAAAAACTAGTGAATAAAATGGGTTACAAAAGCCAGATGCATAAAACAAAACGAAACAAAACAAAACATAAGAAACAAGCAAAAGTAAAAACCAATAATGGCAAAGAAATCTCTGAGACCTTGAAGGCGTCTTCACAATGATTAGGGGTCAGAGTGTCCCTGGGGTTTTGAAGCTAGGGAAGTTTGCCTCTCCCAAGGGGAACATGGCTGTCTGTTTAAGCTGTAAAGACATTTATAAGAAATGATTGTATTTACTCTTTAATAACACTAAAGAAGTCTGTATCTGTTGTCTGTTGGTGCTTTCCTGTACTGTTGACTTTATTAAATTCCCCTTCATAGTAGTGAACTTGCATGTCAAAGAGGCTGAGTAACTTGTCACGATCACACAAGTCAGTGGTAGTTCCAGGCCTTGGAATGTTGACTACCTATCTTTAAAGCCCACATGTTTTTCAAAACACAATTTTGTCTTTATCATCTCCTCAGGGACAGGAATTTTCAAAATGAAGGAGAATACACAAAACCTTTCTGAGAGGAAATGAAAGCACTAAATTGAAAAGTAGATCAAGGAAGTCTGAATATACTAAGTGAATCTTACATTTCCAGGCCCATTTAAGTGATATATTATGGTTGGATAAACGTGTAGATGACTTGAACGCTTGAGGACCCGTGGAATAGATAGCTGTAGTTTGCATCTTAAACAGAGCTCAGAGGCCCGTGTGTTAAAGGATTGGCTCCCAGGTTGGCAAAATTGGGAGACAATGGAATCCTTAAAGGTAGGGGCTGGGATGAGGTCTTCTGTTCATTGCATGTGTGCCTTAAAGGGGCCTGGAAAGCCTCAGCCTCTCTCACTCTGACCTTCTACCTCCCAGCCACGCAGTGAGGACCACGCATGTGATCACCACCATGATGTGTGACTTTGCTGCAAGCCCAAATGCAACAAGGCCAGCTGAACATGGGATCAAACCTGCAAAACTGTGAGCCAACCAAATATCTTTTCCTTGTAAGATTGTTATCTCAGGTATTTGGTGTGGTAATGAAGATGGGCTAATATAGAGATAATAGTCATTGTTCTCTGAAAGTCAAAAGAACTGGATTCTGGAATTATAGACTGATGACTTACAACCTCAGGTTTAGATTTCTTCTGTGAATTTTGAAGTTACATATCTTATGTCTGTGACATTATAACTGAGGTATATTTGGTGGTACTTAAACAAGTATTTTCTAGAAGCATTAAAGTTTGAAGGCTAGTATTAGCATCAGTGTCATGCCACACTTCTTATTCAAAGAAATTGTGTTAGGTTTCTTCAGAGGGATAGAAGACAGAGCGAGAGCGAGAGTGAGCATGAGAGAGAGAGAAACAGATTGGTTCACATGGTTATGGACACTGACAAGCCCCAAATTCTGCAGCCGTTACTGGAGACCCAAGAATGTTAATGTTGAAGTTTGAGCCCCTGTGGGCTCAGGATTCAGGAAGAGCTGATGCTTCAGTTTAAGACCAAAAGCAAGAAAAACTGATATATATCCCAGCTCAAAGACAGCCAGCCAGAAGGAATTCTCACTTACTCAGCCATTTGTTATATTTAGGCCTTCAACAGATTAGCTAAGACCCACTCACATTAAGGAAGGCAGATGCTTGATTCACTCTTCCAATTCAAATACTAGTCTTGCCTACAAGCACCCTCACAGGTAATACCCACCATAATGTTCAACCCTCTGAATGCCTTATCATTCGTTCAAGTTGACACACAGAATTGACTGTCATAGGGATATATATGATAGTTAAATAGGTATCAGTGATGGAAGCGACAGCTAATATATTGGATGCAATAATCAGTGTTCAAAATTCTTTTGAGAAAATTCTGGATAAAGATTGTGGAAAAAAAATGGACTCCAGAATTATTCTTTCCTAGTACTGAATGATGTAGATTTAAAAAAATAAAGAGAAGCATACAAAACTCAAACAAATGACCAACAATCAAACAGTCACAAGCAGAATCAAACAAGGAAAAAAGATGAATTCTATCCTATAAAGTTAAAAAATTGTGGCTAAAGAAATAAAATCCTTTTTGTAGTACAGGGTGGTTCCTAGCCTCATGCTTAATAAAAGTAAAGGAAGAAAGAAAGTTAGGATTCTGGGAATTTTTACAAAAGCTGTCTAATAAGAAGAGGAGCAGACTAAGTGATAAGATTGGAATAAAGTCAAGAAAAATTTTCTATTTAGTAGAAGTCTATAAATATAACTGTCAGGTCCTGTCATAGGCAGTAAGGCTACTGGAACAAGATATACTTCAGAGAACTGTGATAAAGTGTTATAAATTAGGGCAAGAAAATTAGGGGTGTGGAAGGTGTCCATGTATGGAAGGAGAGGGCCTAATAGAAGTACTCTAATGTATTCCAAGCTTCTCTTCCAACTCCTATATTTGTTGTATAGAATACAGAAAATTAAAGAGAGAATGAACCAGTAAATTCAGAGAAGATCTCAGGTGGTTGATAGAGTGGGAAGATCTTAGAGATAATTTATTCACTACATTAGAGCCAAAAAAGTCTGAACAGATTCACTAATATTAAACATGGAATATACCAGGGCCAAAAAATTTCAAACGAAGGAACATAGTGTACAAAATCCAACTAAAAACACAAACTGGAAGAAAATATTATCTGGTAGGTAGAAATATCTTCAAAAGAAGATATTTTACACTGTAGATTAATTTATTTAAAATATGAATTCAAGGGCTAGGAGTTTGGCTCAGTGACTTAAGCACCTGTCCGACAGGCGCGAGGTTGTGAGTTCAATCCCCGGTGCCACAAAAAAAAAAAAAAAATAAATAAAATAAAATAAAATAAAATAAAATATGAATTCAATGAAACAAAGGCTAGAGAAAAAGATATCACAGCTTCATGGCGTGAAATGGGAGTTCACAGAGCTAGGGAAACAAATAAAGAAAATCTATATGGTTATTAATAGAAATGGAAAATTAAGAAATTTTAAGTAGCAAGAGATGGAACAGTGAAAATTGAGAGTAGGAAGAATTTGTGAGAAGGATTTGAGATAGTCCTGGTAACTCAAAGGAGAAGAGTTATGTTATGGTTTGTGTCTAGATGCTCCCCCAAAGCCTCATAATGTCATAAGTGAGGATTTTTCAGGGATAGCTGGATCCAGCATGTGTGACACTGGGATTAATTTATGGTGCAATGCTAGGAACAAGGGCACTAGGATTGAGGGTGTGACTGCTTCCTGCTCTGAGTAGCTTGGGCAAGGTATAAGGGGCAGAAGGAGCTGTGGTCAGCCTTTACTTGCTCTCTTTGCTACTTTCTGTCCACCACGAACTGTTTCTCCTCTGCAATGCCTGTCTGCCATGCCACTCTGCCTTAGAGCTAGCCAACTATGGGCTGAAACTTCAACAGAGTATGAGTGATACAAACCTTTTCCCCTTTAACTTTGGGCATAAAGTATTTTATCTCAGCAACAAGAGAAATATAACTAAGACAGGATCCAACAATACCACTTGAGGTTCAGTGATATGGATGTAAGACAAAGATCATCCAATGTGAGCATAATTGCCATCACTTAAAGTAGAGAACAGAGGGACCAACAGAGAAAATGAAGAAACAAATGCATGTGTACATAAAAAGACTCACGGTATATCACCATTTTTATACTGAATGATAAATATTAAAGTGCATCCTGGCAAAGTAACTGAAAATTGAGGTTAAAAGTATTAAACATTCATAGAAAAAAGTCAGGTACAAGTAGGAAAATCAAGCTGATTGCACTTCCCTGCTCAGGCGTGTGCAGTAACAAAACTACCGCAGACCTGTGAGGGAAGACATGATCGAATGACCCAGGGATGCCAAGCTCAGCCCAGCAGCAGGTCTAACAAGAAAGGAGTGGGAAGATAGTTTCAAGCATAAAGAAACTTGAGATGGCAACACCCATAAGTCTTTCTTAAACAAACTCTGTAGTGATATTACCCATCCCACTGGGTGGATTGTCAAAGTAAGTAAATACCTAACGTAGACTATGTGGTGAAATTAGTATGGAGGCTTTATATCAGGAGCCACTGAGAAACAGGTGGTGGAATAGGAATTAGAGGAGTAAGTGTAAGACTCAGCTTACTTTCGTGGTGTAGACTCAATGAATAGATACAATGGTTTCTCAAAATCTGCTTTTAAAAATTGTGTATGTGTAGATTTCCTTTTTCAGAGCAGCTTTATTTTCAAAAAACGAATGGAAAGTACAGGGAGCTTGCACACACCTGCTTCTCCCCAACATCTATGGCTTCTCCCAGCAACATTCTGTGTTGCAAGGGTGCATTGGTTATAAACAATTAATTTACACATGAATTATTGATACATAAAGCTGTGAGATTACATCAAATCTCACTTTTGGTCCTGTACATGGTATGAGTTTTGACAAATGTAGAATATCTCCATCATTGTGGTACCACAGAGAATTGTTTCATTGTCCTAAAAATGCTGCGTGTTTTACCTAGTCACTCCTCTTTCTCCAAACCTCTGACGATGATCGATCACCCTACTGCACCCATGGTCTTTCCTTTTTCATACTGTTACCTAGTTGGGATCATGTAATAGCCTTTACAGATTGGATTCTTTCACGGAATACTAGGCATTTAAGGTTTTTCCATGTCTCCTTGTGTCATGGTGGCTCCTGTCTTCTCAGTTTTGTATAATATCCTGTAGTTTTGATGTATCCAGTTTCATTTCTTCGTTTATTTAGTAATAAGAGTGCAGTTACCTTCAAATTTTGGCAGTTATGAGTACAGCTGCTATAATCTTCTGCATCTAGGTATTTTTATTACCATAACTTTTTATTATTTTTGTGTCAATAAATGTCAAGGAGTATCTTATTGGATTCTGTGGTCAAGAATATGTTTAGTTCTGTAAGAAGTTGCTAAACTGTCTTCCAAAGTGGCAATAGCATTTTGCATTCCTACCATCAATGAAGGAGAGTAACCGCTATTCCACATCCTCCTTGCATTTGGGTGGTCAATGTTTTGGATTTATACACTCCAATAGAAAAATATTGCTATCTTATTTTTTTTTTTTTGTGGTACCAGGGATTGAACTCACAACCTCTCGCCTGCCAGACAGACGCTTAAGCTGCTGAGCCAAGCTCCCAGCCCTGCTATCTTATTGTTACATAACTCTGCAATTTCTTAATGATAAATGGTGCTGAACATTATCTCATACACTTGTTTTCTCCATCTATACTATCTTCTTTGGTGAGGCATTTTTTCAAGTGTTTTGCCAACTTTTCAATTGAGTTTTGCAATGCAGTTCAGACTGGCCTTGAAATCACTTTGTATCCCAGGTGTGCCTCAAACTAGCAGCAATTCTCCTGCCTTAGTTTCCCAAGTGCTGGGATTACAGGCATGTGCCACCATGCCCAGTTTGAGTTGCTAATTTTCTGAGGGACCTAAAAATAATTGTTGACTTTTTAATTTATTTAGATTTTTATTGTCAGGATAGAGTGGTAACTTCTGAATTCCTTACCCACTGGACCAGAGGTGGAAATTTATAATCTGTCTTTTAAATTAGAGCAATAGTACAGAATTTTCTATTGTGGGAAAAAAACCTCTTATATACTGGTCAGCAATTATTTCATTTGCATTATATTTTCTGTTAAAGCAATATATTAAAATTTCTATGTTCAAAAAGTAAACTGATGGGTTTCTGCCCATATGAAATTCATTGGGTCGTCATGCTGGTAGTCTGACATGGCGGAGGAGCCCAAAACAACAGCATATCAACTTCTTCTTTTTTTTTTTCCCCTCACCCCAAAATAAACTTCTTGTTTCTTCTTTCATGCACGCCAATGCTCCTCCAATTAGCTGCTAATATGTCACCTGGCCCACCTCCCAAACTCCACCGCTGGCCAGACCTAATAAAAGTCCAGCTACTCTTGTTTTAGTCAGAGGGAACTTGCATTGTTTTTGCAGCCCTCCCGTGCCCACAATAAAGGCCTCTTTACCTCTCTCAATCACCTGCCCTTATGCTCATTTTCTTGTCACACGCCCTTTCACTATATCTATACCTCAGCTTCTTAACAGCAATTTTTATTTTTTTTTTCTTGGTACTGTCAACACCTGCCAGGCAGGCACATAGGCCACTGAGCTAAATCCCTGGCCCTGTTTTCATTTTATTTTATTTATTTATTTATTTTTGTGGTACTGGGGATCGAACTCACCACCTTGCACCTGCCAGGCTGGCACTTAAGCCACTGAGCCAAAGTCCCAGCCCTACTTTTTTCAAGGGAGGGTCACACTATGTAGTTCAGGCTGGCCTAGTTCATGCTGTAGTCCAAACCGGCCTTGAACTCACAATGCTCCACCTACCTCAGCCTCCTGAGTGCTGGGATTAGAGGCGTGTGCCTCCACACCCAACTCTTAACAACGATTTTTTTAAAGGCTGCCCTTCAGACACCCGATGCTACTGACCTTTCAAACTGCTGGCTCTTCCTGCCTTTCAGCAATACCTACCCATGGCTTATCCAGTCACTCTAGACATCTCTTCACTTAAAACTAACCCACAAGCCAAAACTATTGACCCTCTAAACCTAGCTCCAGGGCAAGTATGCCAAAAACCCTCTCTTGCATCTGTCTTCCTAATCCTTCCGGGTCTTCCCCAGAGGTGGGAACTCTAGCCTCTTGCATGCACCTCCAGCTTCCGTTAGACACCTCGGCTCCCCTCTGCCCACCCCATGGACAGTTCTTTGTCTGTGGCCAAGGAGCGTTTGCCTGCCCTCCATCGATACGGCAAGGTTCCTGCACTTGTGGTAGCACCACAAGGCACACTCCATACTAAACCCAAATCATAACAGGGCTACAAACCACATCTTCACCCTCACATCATCAAATGTTCCGCTGGCCCATAGCAGCCACTCCAATTCTAACAGGCACAAGTCTTTTCTCAGCTATTGGCACGGGTGCGGGAGGCATTGAAATGGGTGCCCACTTCTGCACCCAATTATCCTATGAGCTAAAAACAATTATCTATGACGTCTCAGAATCTGTTGACTTCCTCCAAGATCAGATTAACTCACTAGCTGCTGCAGTTCTCCAAAATCTCTGAGCTCTAAATGTCCTAACAGCTGAAAGGAGTGGTGTCTCTGTGATGCTGGGGAAATAATGCTGTCATTTTGTAAATCAGTCAGGTGTTGTCAAGGATGAGGTTAAACAGCTTCAAAACCTCTGTACTAATATACGAAGAGTCACTGACTCCTCCCCCTGGTCTTGCTGGTGGCCCACTTTAGATTCCTGGGCCCCCATCATTCTCCCCAGTTTGGGTCCCATCATCACAATTACTTTTTTTATACTTATAGTACCCTGCATCTTTAAACTCCTTACAAGATTTATTCAGTCCAGGATATGGGCCTTCACCACCAGAGAGCTCCTCGTTTTAGCCAACACACCTGGCACCAGCTTCTATACGGGTGCTACCCGTCACCCTGGCAACCACACAGGCCCCTGTCAGGACACCCCTTTCAGCAGGAAGCAGTCTAAGAGCACTGTCATCCCATAACAATAAAAAGATGGGGATGATAGGTTTCTGCCTATATGAAATTCACCAAATCATCATGGCGATGGTCCAACATAGCAGAGGAGCCAAAACCAACAGCATATCAACTTCCTCTTTCTTCTCCCCTCAGCCAAAGGTAAACTTTCTGTTTCTTCTTTCACACATGCCAATGCTCCTCCAATCAGTTGCTAATATGTCGCCTGGCTCAAACTCCACCCCTGGCCAGATCTAATAAAAGCCCAACCTTTCCTTTGTTCTGGTCAGGGGGAACTTGCATTTTTTTTTTTTTTTTTTTTTTTTGCAGCCCTTCTATGCCCACAACAAAGGGCTCTTTTTCTCTTTCTCTCTTTGTTTCTCAACTGCACCAAAAAATCTAACATAAACTATGTTTAATGCTAAATTTTTCTTTTTTCTTCTTTTTAGGATATTTTTGAGATGAATGTGAATTGTATTGTCAAACACATTACATCTTTAACATTTTGGTTGATTTTTTTTGTCCATTAGGAGATACATTTGTCTTTCTATTTGTATTTGAAAAGGCAGGTGAACGTCTCTCTTTCTGAAGGGTGGAATTTTTAGTGACTTTTTGCTTTCTCCACGCCCCCCAGCCCGTCTTGCTTACTTTTAAGAAACCTATGTCTGTACCAGTCTTGTAAAAACAATAACTGATTTTAAGAGAAATAATTTAATAAGTTAGATTTGTGGGCCTGTAGGATGAAAAGTCACAAGGATACCTGTAAGTTTCTGCCTTTAGTGGTGAAGAATAGAGAGTTAGTTCACAAATGGCACTCTCAGAACTAAGGGTTTCTGTTCCCATTCTCAGAGTCCGCTTTCAACCCCAACGTGTTGCTGGCAAAGCCAGCTTGGAATGTCCTTGAGTAGGGTCCTGAAACTTCTGCATGGAAGAAACCATTTTACAGAGGCAGCTCTCTTCTTTTCCAAAGTTTCCATTACTCTAAGTAGTACTATTATTGTAAAATTGTAGTTTCACTTCAAACATAGAAGAGAATAAAACAGTATAGTGAATATCCACATATTGGCCACTCATTAAAATCTTACCCTTTTGCTTTTATGCTAGGATTCTTTAGAGGGATTGAGGGGCAGCTGCTGTGTGTCTAAGACTGAAGGCCTGGGAGCTCCCAGGGAACTGCTGGTGACTCTGTGCTGGAAGGCCGAGAACATGGAGTCTGATGTCCACAGCTGAGGGCAGCAGTGAAAGACACCTGCTCAAGCAGAATGGAACTTCCAAAACACAGCAGACTTCTTTCATTCCACATGGGTTGTAAGCCCATTGGATGGTGCCCCCCACCATCAGGGTAGCTACTTTCTTCTCAATTTGCTAGTCTACATGCCAATCATCTCTGGAAACACCCCAGACACACATGGAAGAGTGCTACACCGTACTAATATGCTAGGTGTTTCTTCATCTAATTGAGTTGACATATCACGATTAGTAGTCACAGCCTTGTTTACCTTGGATTGTGTTTTCTTAAAGAAAATTACATGTTTGAATACAATTTGAGACCGTCATGAGTCCTTTCCTGAACCTACTCATCTATCTTGCTCTCCATAAGTAGAGCCTATTTGCTGCCTCCCAATTAAATTTTCTTAGAAATCACAATCATGTGATGTCTGCATGCTTTGTAATGCTCTTAGATTTTATTTCTGATCAAACAATTTATTATTTAAAAGTTTTTTAAATTAAAATATTAATATTTTTGAAAACTGATACACAAAATCTGTGTGTATATAATATGGGGTACAATATAATTTCATATACATATCATAATGATAAAATTGTAAGTGGTGTTTTGAACCTCTAAGACACACAGAAACTGTTTGATCTTTTTCCATTTCTAGTAAAAAAGTATTTTGTGCATTTGTCCAATATACTTGTGGTTCATGGCATATGGCAATATTCACTGTAAACACTGAAAAATACCAAACAGATTAATAGTTGCGCTCAACCTTGAAAATCTTCGTTGTTTTTATTAAAATTCAAAATTCTCCACTAAGCATTAAAAACATTGATTCCCGCTTTGTAGTGAGTGTGAAAACAGTGAATTTCATTTGAGGAGGAAGGGGAGTTGGGATGTATTCACAAGGCTTAACTGTCCTGTAGGGATATTTCACTTTTAGTTCTGCAGAAAGAAACCCCACTCACAGGAGGAAGCGGATGATGACATTTGTCTAGGTTAATAATATATGAAATGTAAAACTAAGCAAAAATGACAACTCTATGGACACTGAAGGCACTAGGCCACAGGTGATGGGAGGAAGTTAGAACTCCGTCTTTGGTTTAGATGGGCACTGCCTCCATCATAATGACCTAGCAGTTACCTTTAGACCAGGAGGGCCTAAAAGATTTAGGGAATTGTGCAAATGCCACAAGACCAAATGATCAATCATTGGTTTTCACTCAATCAGAATCTGACTGGAGCCCCCCAAAACTTAAAGCTGAAAGTTCAAAGGGTACTTAGGAATGGCAGCCTCTCTCCATCCTCAGAAACATCTCTGGACTAAAGTGCGTAAGGTAAGTGAAGAAAATCCATCAGGGAGTTTAACACACGAGTGACCAGAGAGAGGCCAGGTGAAACTGAAAGCGCTGGACATCAAGAAATGGAGGAAAAGAACAAAACGTGACTGCTGCTGAAAGAAAGAGAAGAAATATAAGGGGAGAAAATGCCAAGGCTCCAAGTCGCGAGAATCAGCTCGTAGGCAAGTCAGGAAAGCATGGTGAATAAGAGCTCTGTAAGCTGTATTTATATCCTGTCTCTCTCTGACAAGTTCAGAGCACTTCATGGATAACATCTAATTAAACTTTACAGCACGTCTGGAAGTGAGGAATCAAGTGTTACTCCCCTGTTTTACAGTCAGGAAAGCGTGTTATTCTGGGTCTTGGCTCATTTTGTTAGTGGCACATTAGGAAGGGAGGTTTTAATCTGTCTTTTATATCAGTGCTGTACCCACTGTCCCTTCTTACTGAAAATATCAAGAATTTGCATAGCATTGTAAGATAATAAGAAATGTATAAATAATTTTTCCATACACTGGATGCTCCTCCCAAATGCATGGCTTCCCTTTTTCACGTGAGAAATACGCTAGTTCTGAGGAGGAGAAATTGAGGCTCCGTGAGTTTGGGGAATGACTCACTTTCACTGAGTCAGCGACAGAGCCAGGAGAGAACCCAGCTCCTCACCCTTCAGTTCATGGGCGTTAGTACATGGGATGGGATTTCTACCATCTGCACCCTAATTTTGAAAGCACTGGGGTAGGTAAAAACAGATAGATTAAGTATCCTCTTCAACATCCTGAGAAAGCGCTTCATGGCTTGACCTTCGGGTATCTCTCCAGCCGCACCCCTGGGTCCTTTTCCTTTGATGCTGGTGGCTTCCAGCCACCCATTGCTCTCCACAGCTCAGTCTGCACATCCCACTGACGTCTCTCTACCGCTCCCCAGACCTGTAGCTACTGAACTCCTCACCACCCCCAGGTTTCACCTTAGGAACCACTTCTTCTCGGAAGTCTTTAACTCCCCACTCCCCCAAGTAGATGAGGGGCCCTTCCTATCTTCCCACAGGCCTCGAGCTAGTCCCACTGCAGCACTCCTCACTCTACTCGGAGCTTCCTTTCATTTGCAGACCCCGCAACAGGATAACTTTCTCGGCTTTGTCACTGAGACCTTAGCATGTGACACAATACTGCATTTTAGGTGTTGACAATAGTCGGTGTTCATTAAATTCTTGTTAAATGAATGAATCCGAAGTCTTCAATGTTTGCCTAACCCACTCCCCTCAGCATACCCCAGACCCTCACACCTTTCCCTGGAACCAGCTGTCCTTGATCATCTTCCTTTGAGACATTTTGGCACGGTCTCAGCTTCTCTAGGCATCCGTGTGGAGCTACCTCCGCTCATAGAGAGGCTCAGTGGCCTCTGCCGTGTCTGCTCCTGAGCCCCGTCGTGCCCCACCTTTGTTCACCCTAGCTCAGGACACTGAGTCCCCCACCCAGGTTGTCTACATGGCTTCCAGTCAGTCTGGTTGGCATCCATGGTTTGTTTTTCGACCTTCATCACAGGATTCCTTGGGAATTAGACTCTAGTTTTCTCCTCTGTGCTATTCATTGAATCCCACCCATCACACTGGTTGAAGATCTGATGTCGCTTGGGATGGTTGAAATTTATCTTCCATCGTTGCTCCTACTCCTCCCTCAATGCCCATTTCCAAGTTTTTTTTTTTTTTTTGCCCACTTTTACTGTTTCATTTAGTGGACTTGCCACTAAAGACCACGTAAAATCCCCCATTTTTAAGGATGCCAGCTACCACCAGACACTCTTCTTCCCTCCCGAATATTTCCTACTTCAGCAATGTCTGCTCTGTACTCCTCTGTCGGGAGAGGATTAATTCACCTTGAACTTGGGAGACTTCTTTGAATAAACCCTGAACGATCGTACAGGAGTCAGTGCAAACATTATCGCTGTGTGTGCATATATGCACAGATACACATGCATGCGTACATAAGCATACATGCGATTGTGGTTGTGGTTGCTATTGAGGTTCAGGGGGAAGACAGCAAGCTGATCAATGGGTCCCAGCTCCCCTTTTTGGACTGCTTTATCATTTTTGAGTACTCAGAATAGCCAAAGCTAACAAAAATTTTCATTTGGGGGAAAAGAACATCACCAAGAATTCAGCAGTCACAGTCTTAATAAAGTATATTTAGCAACACGTAGGTTTTACATAATGAATTAGCATTATTCATAAGGGGAGAAAGGATACAAAAGCAGTGGGAAAAGAAGTGAATATTTTAAAAGAAACTTTGCTCACCATATAAAGTGAAATCGTGAATGTGAAAGCATTTTACTATTGTCTATCTTTTAACTTTAGTGATGATATTATCCTCTTTTAATAACTGTTTTAATCTATTCCTTCAACAGTAATTTACTGAGTCCCAACTATGTGTTTGGAATATCTTTAATGCTATGTAAATACCAAACCCTCAAAAAGCAAGTGAATCCAAATACTTATGAAGCTGAACTTTGCAGAACATATTTCTTATCCAAACTCTCAGTGGCTACAAATTATGCTGTTACAAGTTACCCTGCTTTGATATTTCTGCCCAACTCATTGAAATATTCTCTGTTGCCCAATGGTCACCTTTCTGTAATAAAGTACAACATTCTCTTCTCCCACTTTCAGTTCTGGTCATGCCATTGCAGGCCATTAATACGTGTATCAGACCATTTCTTTCAGTGACGGAAATCCTTTTCTGAGTGGCATGGAGTGGAGAATCCAAGTATTCTTCCAACACGTGGCAAGGGAGACGGCTTCTTGGAGACAATCCCGACTCTGATACTCATCAAAAGTTCTCAACGGAAGCAGGGACCAGCTTCGAAACCGCCCTATGGGAAATAGCAGCCTTCTGAAAACAGGAGCTGAGCTTTCAGTTACAAAGTGCTGAAGCATTCAGAACAACTTAGGATTAGACCTCTTCTGCAGAGCTCAGAGAGAGGCAGGATGGCTTTTCCTCCACATTTGATTTGTCAGAAACCAGATCCGAGGAGATTGTATAGCCTTGTAGTACTCATAAGCCCTTTCATTTTATCCCTGCTTTACAGCCCTCCTTGCCGAGACCATAACGCACAAGGGAGACCCGCCACGCACCTGACTCCGCTTCCCGTGTGCGCCTGCGGACGGGAATCCATGCGGCTGTCAGCTGCCCCTTCTCCCCAAGGAGGGAGAGCCGTGACTGTTGAATATCGGAGAGCACCAGGGAATGCGAAGAGTTCGGAAAGACCGAGGATCGAGTCCGCATCCCCTTTCCTCGCCTTGGAGTACATTTTTTTGAGATTTGATTTTTTTTTTTTTTTTTTTGCACATGGGGAGAAACACGCATGCGTTTTACAGATTGCCATGGGGAGGAAGTTAGCACGTGACCCACCTTCCACTCTGGCCAGCTGTGTTCCTCCACTTAGGAGCCTGGGAAATGGAGCTGGTGATGCTGTCTCCTTCACAGGGTTGCTGCTAGTGTTAAATGATTTATTGAATGTAAAGGGCTCAGAATAGTACCTGGTATATAAAAGACCTCTATCAATATTCTTCTTGCAAGTGGTAGCGGTAGATAAAAAGACTAACCCAGCACCTGCCATATGATGGATGTCAATATATATAGGACCGTGCCACCCTCCTCTGTTTTGAATAAGGACTTTTGGTATAGGTTGCTTTGCTTGTTTTTAAAATGATACAGCACCTAGCATGTTGTAGGCCTTGTGTCGTACACATACCTGGCTGATTTAGAAAGATAAGTGAGTTTGAAACCGGTTCACTGAACTCAGTCTGTCTGAGGCAGAACATTCATTAACCTTCAAATTACTCAACCACCTTATTTTGCTTTGAGTCAGTGGTTGTGGCTTTTGCCATTTCTGGGCTGTTGACAGCAAATTTAACCCTCACATAAACTATGCAGTCAGTTACCATTACCAGCAGGGTCACAAGGGACTGAATGTCTAAAAAAAGAACTCTCTAAGCTCTGTCAAAATGGCCAAAAGTGTCCTCATTAGGGCCATCGCATTCATATTTATTAAGATAATTATGAGACATGTTAGCTACCGTAGGATGGAGAGCTATGGCTCACAAGCATGTCATCAGCCTTTGGCAATGTTTCTCTCTTCTGGCTCTTGCTTAGTTCCCAGGGAAGGGGCACAGGGTAGCTAAGTTTGGGTCAGAAAGAGAGGTTCGTGTCTTGGGCAGGAAGGGCAGACGGAGGTGGACTAAACTGCCTGCTGGAGAAGGCGGGCGCAGGAGCGTGACGGGCTCGCTGGGCGGGGGGATCATGGACTATAGGTGGGAAGATGTCAGCAGGGACAGCTCTGAAGCCTTCGGGTGGTTCTGTTCGGGCCTAACTGTTCATCACATCCGTCACAGAACCTCTGCAGCTGGGGATGGCTAACGTGCTGTTCTGCATTCCACCCTCAGCAGGTGAATGCAGAAAATTCAGCCAATTTTGACAAAAGCAGACCCTGCCTCCTGGTTTACCCTGATGTTTCTGCACTGACTCCTCAGTGCTTTTCATGAATCCTAAGTTTAAGCATCCTGGAAAGAGACCAGGAAAAGCAAAAAATGAATAAATAAAATAAAATAAAATATAAAATAAAATAAAATACAAAGAAAGAAGAAAATGAGTCCAATTGAGAGGGCTCCAGTTGCCTCCCATCGCGTCTGTCTCTGAGAGAGGCGCAGGAGCGCAGAAACTCCACTGGGATTGACCGAGCCAAGCAGACAGCAAACAGGTTCTGCTCATACTTGCTGGGCTTCGAGCCTGGTCCTTGCGCTGGAGGGCGGGCTCCCACAAACGCATCTTGTTTCGTCTTCACAAGTGGCCTGGGACTGGCAGGCAGTGCACTGCCTTCCCTTGGGCTGTACAGTGCTGTGTGCGTACGTCCCAGCTCTGCCTGATCATAACAGGCTGGGGTTGGTTTTTACAGCTGCAGTGAAGTCATTGCCCGGGTGTGGGCAGGGAATCTTGGCAAGGTACTGTGGGTTGGAAGAATGGAAATACTTGGAAATACCACTGTGGGAGTTTTCATGCATTCACTGAGGCACTAAGGAAGGAAAGCTTAGAGAACACGGAGTAGCTGCTCACCAGTAGGACTAAAGGCTGAGAATTTGCACAAAAACATATTATGGGCTGAACTGTGTATCTGCCCCCCGCCCACATATGCTGACAGTCTAAACCCAATGTGACTGCATCTGGATGTAAGGGCTATAAAGGGAAAATTAAGGTTAGATGAGATCTTGAGGTAGACTTGCAGGACCGGGCAGTGACACCTTCTGAGGACCCAAGGAGAAGGCTGCCAACTGCAAGCCAGGAAGAAAGCACTTGCTGGAAACCAGCGGGGTGGCACCATGGTACTGGGCTTCCCAGCTTCCAGAACTGTGAGAAATTAATTTCTGCTATTTATGTCGCTCAGTCTTTAGTCGCTCAGGCTAAGCCATTTGAGGTCATGGTGCACTTCATAGGCAAGGAAAACAGATAATATTCCAGGAATTGGACATTCTTTAAATATGAGAGGACGAAGAAGACAGATGTGAAAGAGTTAGTGGTTAGAGAAGTGGAGAGGGCTTTCATGGGTAATGGATCCTGGGTGTGGCTTTGCTGCTACCATCACTAACTAAAGTTGGGGGGGACAAGAAATGGAGCGGTCAGGATGGCGGATGAATTCTCAGCGCATATGCACTGCGGTTTCCGAGAATGATGAGAGAAGCGGAAATGGAAGTCAGAAACTAAGGGTGTTGTGTCTAATTTCTATCATACCTTTCACAAGCTCTAAGAAGTACATCATGTATCATTTTCTCCAAGAAAAGATGCAGTGGTGGAAGCACTGGCAATTATTTCATCTTTGGATTCTACATCTCTGGTTATATAGGCTTAGATGACAACCACAGCCAAAATTATTCCCATCAAATAAGACTTCAATCATCTCCCATGCACCTGAAAGGAACAACAGATGGCATTATTTAGATAGCCAACTTCCAGGCAGACCTGATACCTTATCCAGTATAAACCAGTGACCTAATGCTTTCTTGTCTATCACAAATAAGTGTTGTTCCCTTTTATCTAGTAATTTTTAAGATTCAGGATTAATGAGTAGCATGCTTTTTCCCCTCTTATTAGGAATCAAGCTGCCTTTGTTTCTTTTATTACAATTTAGCTATAGACTTATAGCCACTCACTTTAAAAAAAGCAGATTTGCATTTGTAGTGTGCTCATAATTATTTCAAAACTCTATGCAGATACAGAATAGGGAGTTTCACAAAAATATTAATAGTGTGTGCAGGGATGACAGACTATTTTGTTTTATTTTTCTTTAATACTATTCCAGATTTTTTTTTTGCATTTTTCCATATTGGCAATACTTTATTTTATAAAAAGAATAAACATGTAATATATAATAATCATGTACATAGAACAATACTTTTCTTTCCATCCAAATTCATGAGTCTTGCGAAGGGTAGCGCCGAGAATCCAGACACACTGCCGAGAGGAACTGGGACCTACTCGGAGCGATGGCTGGGTTCACAGCTGCTCCCACAGGGACGATTTCTTAATGGACGGGTCGCTAAACCCGTTGTCAGTTGGTACACAGTGCCTCACTTGGAAGCAGAGTGCTGGAGAACGACACACCCTCGCTGGCAGTGCCGCTCCCTGAGGCGCACGCCTCCCTCCTAGACGGAAGGCGTCACGCCCCGCAGTCTGGCTCCGGCCCCCATCTGCTAGCGGAGGTGACCAGCGCTCCATCTGAGCCAGTGCTGCTCAGCACTGTGGGTTACATTGCGCCCCTCACCCTTCCCTTCATTTGTTAAGTCCTAACCCATGGTGCCCGTGAATATGAACTAATTATCTCTTCAGATAGAATCAAGTGGAGATGAGCCTGGTGTGGTTAGTGTCCTTGTCGTAAGAGAAGAAGAGACAGACAGTGATCCGCAGGAGAGCGCGCCCTGGCGAAGGTCACAGGGACGGGCGCTCTGCAGCTGCAAACCAAGCCTCGCCGGGGGTCGGGGGTCGCTGGCCGACGACCCAGGGCTCGGAGGAGGCGGAGGAGGCAGAGGAGCCTCTGCCGGGTTTCAGTGGGGGCGTGGTCCCGCGGGCACTGGGAGTTTGGGCTGCTACCCTTTGGAACTGTGAAGCAATACATTTCTGTTATTTTCTGTCACCCGAACTGTGGTACTTTGTTATGGCAGCCCTAGGAAATTAATACTCTGTGAAATTACGGCACTTGTTTAGAGCCCCAGACATTCATTTAATACAAATTGCTAATTTTTTAATCTCTGCTGGAAAGTTGGGTGTGTGCAAAGGTGTTTATGCAAGCTGGGAGTGTGCTGTAGGTATTACCAGTGTTGCTGCAAGTTTCTATGTAGATTTAAGCATTCAGAGTAAAACCGGGTGAACATAAACCCTGGGTACAAAAGGCAGCTGACCGAAGAATGGCACTGAATGGAAGAGAACTTCCCAAATCAAAATAAAATAAAATTAAAGTCACATCGCCACCTTATATGAACAGAAAAGATTGGCTCTGTAGAAGAAGGGGAGCACCTCAGAGGCCCAGTGAGGCAGGGTTTGACCATGGGCAGGTGTTGTGGTGAGCACAGGATTCCAGTTGTCACTGGGTCCGAGATGACAGACAGCCTCCGTCTTCTGCATGTTCCCTCCTCAGTGGCTAATTTCTGTCCAGGGACTGTGTCAAAAAGGGTTCACAAGAGATTTCAGGACTAGCAGAAAGAATGCGGGGATGGATTATTAATGCCTGTCGTAGATTGAGCTGGAGGTGGTCGTAACAGAGACACAAGCTCTTTGAATGCTGTTACAAGTTACTTCAGCGGGGGAATGACCAGCATCCTATAGAAAAACACCCTTTGAAGCTCCTGAGAGAATGTGGGGCCTTTTTACAACTATAATGTTCTAAGTAAGTGAAATAGTTAAGTACCATCATCTTGAGTGTATTAAAGGAAATAAACATTTTAAAGATAATTCCTGAGAGCTGCTTTGGTATTTGAGTTTATTTAGATTCTGCTCATGTTTTTAAAATGAAGGTTAATGGTCTAATGTTAGTAATTTTTTGGCATTGGCTATTCTAGTAGCTTTATTTTTCTCTGAGAACGACCATGTGGAATAGTCAAGTCATTTTTGACGTAGTTAACCGTGACCATGGGAGACAGACTATTTGGAGAACGAGGCTCGGGCCTGTTCACTGCCAATACTTGGTGGCAGTGTGCCCACATTTTGATTGTGTTTGCTTATGATAATGAACAGGAAGAAAAAAGAAAACCTTCGTGGTTAGGGACTTCCAAATCTAAGCCCCAAAATAGACATCTATAGTGAGTGAACCCCAGGAAGCCAGCCCAGCGAGGGTGAAGGAGGAGGCGCCCAGGTCAGAGGTGAGCACAGGCACACGGTCTCTGCTCCTTGCATCCCGCATAGAGGCGTAGAGGCACGCTCGCCGCAGGGCCTGCTGGGAGCTATGCGGTTGCGCTTCAGGGTTGCAACCCTTTCCTTCATCCATTGCTCTCTTTTTGGGGGTTAAGTTTCAAGGCGGCTTTATCAGCACTATCAAAATGACTGGGTGTTAAACAGACTTACCTGAAGTGTCAGATATTTATAACAATGGATGGAAGAAACCAGTTATCCAATCCACGGAGACTGAGAAATACAGGGAGACTCAAGCTGTACAACTTCAGAGAGGACATTCCTATTCCTAAAGAGTTATTTTCAGGCATCTCAGAAAGCTTTTGGAGACATTTTTGGAAGACTTTTGATAGACTATATTTCTGTGGAAAGATGTAAGACCTTTTCTACCAGCCTTATCTCCATGGAAGGATTACAATTTCTGCTCCATTGATGTGTGTCTTTGTATTGTGACTTATTTTGGCCAATGGCATGTGTGTGGAAAGGATGTGTGACACTACTGAGTGTAGGTTCTGAGAGCCATCTTTGACAGTGCCACCTCTCTTTTCCCTCTGTCTTAATATAGACATGTTTCAAAAGTAGCTTCTTCTTCACACTTTGTCCTTAAATCAAGAGCTCATGGAGCGGAGTTATAGCCAACATGTAATGCAAGAGAGAAATTGTGTGTTTCTGTAAGCTGTTGAAAGTTTGGATTTGTTGGCAGCACAACCTAACAAAAGTGGACCATAACATCATTCTAGAAAGGCACACATCAGCTGAGGAGGTGGTGAGGGACAGACACCACTGGTACAGGGCAGAGCAGAACCAAAAGCCTACAAGTCTGAAATCGGGAAGTAAGGCCTGGATTGATTCTAAGAATGAAACGCTGTGGTAGCAATTGGAAGGCATCTCAAAGTAGGAAAGTAGCTAATGAGGAAAAAAGAGAGGTAGGTATAACTACTGGTACTATTGATAAAAGGTCAATGCTGGATTTATCTGTGGGGTGTGTGTGTGTGTGTGTGTGTGAATGTTTGAGAGAGAGAGAAGAGAATAACTTTGTGAAAGTGGGTCATAGAAAAATTTAAAATTATTTGGTTTAGTAATTTTTTGTATTGATTTTGGTGGCAACTTGGTTACTAGTTCCTGCACAGAATGGAAGGATCTTGTTACTGACGACTATAAATGTGAAAGGGGACAAGGCGGAAATGCTATAAGAAGCAAATGTGAAAGAGAAGCCAACATGGACGGGGAATGGGGTCAAGCCAAGTACTTAGCTGTGAGAAATGAAAACCAAACAGGAACACAATCTCGGAGAAATTGACATATCAATAGTGGAGCAAAACTAGGAGCAAACTGAATCAAAGGTAATACAAGGAGATATCAATTTATTTTTCCCTCCAGGAAATGGCTTGGAATCTGGCTTGGGTCAGAAGCTACAGACAGAGTTTTGCTGGTTCTATCTGTGTAGATTTTAGGACAGAATTACCATATTTTGACATCTGAATGGATGAAAGAGTAGGCTAATGATTATCTCCATTTTTAACAGGTGTAATGAATCGAACTGAGCCAAAGAAGGTTTCTCTCTCTGTAGACAACCTTCCCAAAGTTCCAGGGATTCTGAGTACATAATGCAAGATGGCTGACGGAGATAATTGTTTTTTCTATAGTCTACAGGTCTCTACAGCTAAGTAATGTGTCCTAATGTGCCCTGTCAAATCAATGGTCACTGTTTTTTTGTCACATATGATTATCTTTTTTTATCTTTCATCATTAATGGGGCCTTACTACTGGGCTAGCCAATGCTGAAATTGCCTTTAACTCTTACATGAAGGATCAATCATTTTAGAAGAAAACGGCGTGGCAGAGACTGGGGGAGTCGTGGGAATGGGAGGTGTGCCTGCTGCATCTCAAGGGTGGAGATTTTCCAAATTTACACCTTCCCATTTTTCCTGTGGACAAGGGGGTGAACCATTTTGGGTCACTCTAGGGCAAAATTCTAGGGATGGGGAAGAAACAAGACTAAAAGCTGGACCCATTCCTTAGTTCATAACAATGGTCAATCAGAGGCTCCCCAGGAGAATCTTGCAGCATGATGCTTTATGAATTAAAGGGTCAAAACTGATGTTGGAAAAGATGTTTCTCAAGAGAAGATGTTTAGTCTTTTTATTTTTTCACTGTAAAGACAACAGAGCAGGAAAGCTCAAGGACAGAGTAACAGTATACTTTCTTCTACCGACTTCCTGTCTGCAATGACTAAACTCCGTTCTGAAACATCATTAAGGACCCAGTGTTTGAACTTTTAAACATTTAGGCTCTTAGTCTTCTTCCCAAGCTTCCCCTCTCTCCACATTGGTTAGGACTTTTGATGCTCGCCGGAACTGCCCCACTTCTTTGTTACAATTTCTCTTTTCAAGGGAAAATTATTGATCCAACACATAGCAACTGCTTTTCCTTCCTCTTCGAGTGGACGCATCATTACTGTAATAGGTCACTCAGTTTTCTGCAAAGAAACAGTCACCGATCCAGGCTGAGCTCCTGCTATTTGCTCTCACAGGAAGCCTCACTCCCCGATCAGAGCATGCATCGTGCTTTATTTGAAGTCATCCACTCCATAAGTCTGGATTCTCCCAGGCAGTACACACTCCCTAAAATATGGGCTGGATCTACCTGACTTACTACTGAACTCCCAGTACCTCATGCAGGACTTGAACGCTTGTGAACCTTGATGGGACAGAGGGTTGGATAAATCGGATGCCTGGCTGTGAAATAGGTGAGATCTGGTCTTGCAGATTCTGTATTTACACCTTCCCATTTTTCCTGTGGACAAGGGGATGAACCATTTTGGGTCACTCTAGGGCAACATTCTAGGGATGAGGAAGAAACAAGACTAAAAGCCGGACCAACGCACTTTCCTATCAGGCCCCACCAGGAGTGGGCTACTGAAAACGAGCTCTGAGCATGGCTTTCTGCTTGTGCTCTGTGAAGGACCTGGTTTCATGCACTACTTCTGTAGATGCTTAATTTATATCCATATGAAAATGGTTACAAAAGGCAATCAGGTGCTAATGGTCATGTATTCATTGGATTGCTTTCCCAATTTTTATTTTTATTCTTTAAACTGACAAAAATGTCTATATTTTTCACACATACATGAAGTTTTGATATATGTACACATTGTGGAGTGGCTAAATCAAGTCAATCAACATATGTGTCATCTCACATGCTTATCATTTTTTGTGCTCATCATTACATTTGGAATGGAGTTTGCTAGTGAATTAAACGATCTGAACAAAATTAATAAGATTTAAAGATATATAGCTGTTGTTGGCAGTGCTAAACAGCACTGTCATCATTCCTTACAGTTTCCAAAGATTTTAGGAAGGTAACTTTCAGTATTTTTGTAAGAGGCCACTGGGATTCTCTTTTTTCTGTTTCTCACTTAGTGTGTTTTCCATCCATAAAGTCTCCCTGCCTTGAGTGGAGCTGGTGCGTGCACATGTCCTCATTGGTTTTCTCATCCCTTTTCCCTCACTTGCCTTCCCGCTTCCTCTCTCCATACCCTTCCCATCTGAGGAAGGTCTACCTCCCTACTCTGTGTTATCCTTCTCTTCATTTATAATTTTGGTTTTCCATATAAGAGAAACCATGCTATATTTAAGTGTGTGTGTCTGATTCCTTGCAGAAGCACTGACGTAGAACAGGTTTGAAATAATGGTAGAGTCTATCTCCTCCTCGGCTCTGATGAACTCTTTTGTTGGTTATCCACTCAGATAAAGGTACCAAGTGAGAGCTCGTTGTGGATTTACCTTGCATTTCCCCAAAGGCAAATAGTGTTGGACTTCTTTTCATGTGCTTATTTTTCTTCAGTAGATTTCACTTTAGGGGATTTGCTCATTTTCTGGTTGGATTATTATTTTTTCTGTTGAGTTTTGAGAGTTCTTTATATACTTTGGGTACTAGTCCTTTATTAGATATACAGTGTGTAAACATTTTCTATTGAGATATAACTTGTCTTTCTGGCTTTTTGTGTTGATGTTTTCATAAAAAGTTCCTTCAACTTTTTCTTTAATTAAATGTGGAACTTTTGCAGATCAGCGGGAAGGATTCATAGGATGTTTTTATTCTAAATAAGCCAATTTTAAGGATATGATTGAAATAGTATTATTCAAGTTATAGATAATACACACTTTAGATGACTAATTATTTTCTCTCTTGAAAAGCTTGAATAACACCTCATTATCCACAGGATAAATCTTCCATCCTTCAATATAAATGTCCCATGTTTTTTGAAATCTATTAGTCAAATTAGTACCACCCTCCCTGTACTCTGCGAGGATTCTAGACTTTTTAATCCCTTGATATTTTTACTGTTCTTACCAGACAGAACCTCCTTCCTTTCCATTTATCTGTCTGTTTTACTTTGAGTTCAGATGGATCCATCCAGGGCTCAGGGAGAGTGGAGAAGGGGAGAAAAGAGGCAAATGATGGTGCTGGGTAGGAGTTTTGTTAATACAGAAAAAAGCTGTAGATTCTTAACCAAGTACTGACCAGGGGCTGTTTCTTAGTTTGATTTCTGTTGCTAAAACAGAATATCACAAATGAAGTAACTTACAAAAATAAAAAAATTTGCTTCTCATGGTTCTAGATCCAGAAAGTGCAAGATCAAGACATGGCAGCTGGGGCCCCTGCTAAGGGTCTGGTCTCTGCTGCCAAGATGGCAGCTCACAGGCTGCATCGGCAGGAGGCAGGAGCGCTTTCCCATCGGGGAACAGGGTGGGGGTGGACTGGCCTGGCCTTTGGGAGCCGTACCAATCCAACTGCCAAGAGTGGAGCCCACATGGAGTCCTGCTTCTTAACATTGGTACTACTGCAATTATATTTCAGCATGAGGTTTGAGGAGGACAAACTGAGTCAGACCACAGCGGGAACTAAAATTCTGTTGAGAAGAATCATTGACTGAGTGGCTTTGGTGCTACCAGAGATGGTCTCCAAACCCCTCGAGCAGGGTGGAGTGGTGCAGGTCTGTAAGCCCAGACAGCAGGAGGTTGAGGCAGAAGGATCCAGTCCAAAGTGGGGTGGTAGCTCAGAGTGAAGGCCCTGGGTTTGATCCCCAGTATGCCAAAATAAAAGTCCTTGTTTCGAGAGAAAAAAATGATATGTTGTAAAGTTTTTAGCTTTTTTCTCACCTTCTCTTTTCCTTCCCAGATATCGAGGACTTCACACAAGGTCTAGCCATACAGTCCACACTGCCCACAACTCCAAGGTCTCTGTTCACCAATGACTGAGATACTGCACTTGCTTCTGATTTCGTCAACCCAGCTTCACCTGTCCTGGCAGCTGTCGAGGGAGGGGTGCAGTCTGAACTCATTTGCCATTCTTTCTTCCCCTTCTCCATTATAGAAGTGGATGGCATTGGTTTCGCCGCTCTTGGCTCACAAGGTGTATTAGCAGGGTGGACTAACCCGGCTTCTTACCAACAAAACTGAATGGTGGGGACCTCCTCTGTCTTTGGTCTCCTATGTGGACAGCGTGTGTGGCCTACAGATGCGGGGACACTGGTGCGACAGATCCAGATTCTCTGTCATCCTACAGTGCCTGACAGATGACGTCCCCCCCACAGCAGTTAATACAGAGAATCATTACCCGGTCTGCTCCTTGATTCCGATAACTGGGGGCCATTGCAGCATCCATCACTGGATAAAGGGTCAATTTTATGATGCTTTTAGACAAAATTTTGTCTTTCCTAATTTTACTATGTATTTTTCCCTCCTTCCCTTATCCTTTCCCTTTAAGCAGAGATAAGTCTGCCATTTAATAAAACCCCAATAATGATGATCCTTCTTGAAAGGACAAGGGCTAATAATCACTCTCCGCTTAACATTCCAGTCACATGACAGTGGAGGAGAATAAATCAGTTAAAACAGCAAGATGCAGCACAACTAATTTTCATGTAAAAGGGGGATGATTGCTTTTTTTTTTTTGAAAACCATTGTGATTTTTTAAAAGCTGTTAAAGCCCAAACATCCTTGTCTATCAGTTTATGAATTATTAATAAAAAAAAGAAGAAGAAAGAGGCTTTCTCTTTCTAAATATCATCTGCTAAGCCGCCGAGGCCTGGAGAGGCTCACGCTGACTCCTGATTTACATAGTCCCGGTTGGAAGTTAATGAAGACTGCTGGGCCACCTTTCAACATGCAGAGAAACCTTCGTGTAGTTAAAAGCAGGGGATCTGCGCTTGTTCCTGGCAAATTATTCATCTAAGATCTGAAGTTTCTGACACCGCCTGCGTCAGATAAACTGTCACCCAAATTGCAAACTAATTAGTGATTCAAACATTTTCGAGCTGATTGATGACAGAATAATTTACGCTTGTTTCTCAGTTTCCAGCTGGCACGGGCTGCTGACGGGAGCCCTAATTAACGCGAGCACATCGGTCATGTTCTGCCACGGCAGCACATACAATTAAAAGGCAGTTTAAATGGAATATCACATTCAAAAGGCTGGGAGATGCAAATGTGAGGAAGCGGCGCTTAGGAAGAAATGACAACAAAAACCCACAAACCAAAACAGAATGGAAAAAATTTTCTTTTAAATGGAGAAGTAAATTGTACTCTGCATTGAATATTTAACAAAAAGATAACGGAGAGAAGCCAGGCCTCGCATGTTAAATATTTTTGTATTTAAGGAGTTTTTATTGAGATGAGTGTTTACTGCTCTTTTTAGTGCAAACAGTTTGGATAATCGCCTTTTAAACACTGTACGTTCTTGAGAAGAGGGAACTCCTCCCTCCAGCGCAGTGTTTGGGGAGTGAGATCGGATGGCGTCCTGGCTTGTTCCCGTGTTCACAGACTCTTTTCTCTCTTGCCTGAGCCCATGTTGCTTTCAACTGATGGCCATGGTTTTCGTTGTGGTTGGTTTTGGTTTTATTTTTATTTTTTTTGAGCAGGGTCTCGCTATGTAGTTCGGGCTGGCCTTGAATTCACTATGTAGCCCTGGCTGGCCTCGAACTCTCTGCAATCCTCCTGCCTCAGCCTTCCAGCTGGTCCTGGTTCAACACTTTGTTCTATCCCACACCCCTGATACTGAGATCTCCCTTCCATTATCTGACTATTCCTTACATCATTTTTAGGTAGACGTTATTTTTTTGGAGTACTTTTAGGTTCAAGGCAAAACTGAGCAGAAGGCATCAAGTTCCAGTATGCTCTCTGTCTATCTATACCACCGTCCCCACTGATAACATCCCGTGACCTTCCTCCTGTCTCTGAGCCTTGCCTTCTTCAGAAGCTCTGATGGCTGCGATGCTACAGCCTGCATTAAGTTTCCCCTGTGTCTTTTTGCGACTTGATCGCTCATTTCTTTACAGCATTGGGTAGCATTCCTTTGTCTAGGTGCACTGCTGCTTCTTCACCTCCTGATGAGCACCTTGCTCACTTCCATGTTCTGACAATTATGGATAAAAGTGCTGTGGGCATCTGTGAGCAGGATTTTTGCACGGACCTAAGTTTTCAGCTTCCTCTGGGTAAATCCTGGGGAGTCTGACTGCCGCATCACTGGCCCCCTTTGCGGCCTGCATATACTTTTCTCCCTCTTTGGGACTGCAGGCTGCTTGAGGACAAGGAGCGCATCCTTCTCTGCATTTCCTGCTAAGCATGCATTATGTTTTGCATAGAATAATAATACAAGATTGCATTATAATTTCTGAGCTATAAGATTCTCTGTATCTTCTTCCTTCTCCCTCATATTCTGCGAGGACTTCGTATAACCAGATCCCTGGTTAGGGCTCTCATGTTCATATAATAACAGCCATTGCAACTCACAGGGTAGGTACAATGAGCACTTTTTTCTTTTTCTTTTTTGGATAGGAGACAAAATCAGAAGTTAAGTAAATTGCTTACGACCACATAGCCAGTAAGTGAGAGAACTGGGCCTCTCAAAGGATCACTAGATCATTTCTCATTTGAGGCTTGCAGACTTCCCTTAGACTCCAACAGCAAAGGACCCTACAGCTATTAAATGGCAAAATCGGGGGTGGAAATCAGATCCTCAGATTTGTATTAATCTATTACTCACTAAGGTATTGATACCAAACAGCCACGCAGCACATCTCTGCTCATGTCCAGATTTTGATTCAGGAAAGGACTCTCTGCACTTCAGAAGGCATTTGTTGTCCAAACAGTGCGAAAATTTCCTCCTTGAGACGTAGAACTTGGCTTTGGAGATAGCATTGTGCACAAGACTAAAGTCTTCCCTTGTGAGACTTCAGTCTAGAGGGACAGACAGACATCATTCATTTTTTAACACTAGTCACGAACACATTGTTGATGGTCGTAGGTGGTAAGAAGAGCGCTGTGACACGGGAACATGTGGGTGGGGAGTGATTGGCCCGCTGTAGGAGACACACACGAGAAAGCAACACTGCCGCGGAGAGGCTGACGGCGTGCACAGAGGCAGGAACACGCTGCAGCCCTGAGCGATCCTGGCTCTCGGGTGCCTCTGTGTTCAGACGCAGTGGATGGAAGCGAGTGTCTCAGGAGAAGAGAAGGTGGTGTTTAATCACGGGTTAGCATCTCAAGATACGTGCAAGTTTTGACTTTGAGGAGCCAATAACCTCCTAGGGAACAAGAAGTTAAAGGCATACTTGAGATCCACAGATCGTTTCTCTTCTTCAAAATTCCAAGGTAAGAATGTAAATCATGCGAATTGGCTTCTCTGGTGGGACACAACCTACACAGGCAGGAAGTGCAGGGTCTGCTGGGCGTCGTGTGCTGTGACCTGCACAGCGTCGTACTGTGTGCAGGAAGCATAAGACTCTGCAGCTGTGAAGGGGGTGACCGGTGACTTCTTTCTTTTGTAGTACATGCATAATATATGCACATATACACATGCATACGTTTACACGGTAGACTCATGAATTGCTTCATGGTGGAAATACTTTTTGACAAGTGTATTCTCAGGTGATTTCATCATTGTGCAACTAGAGGGTAATTGTACAACCCAGGACAGCTGTGGCATTAGTGCTTCAGTACGTGATCTCTCATAAGGCCGTTGGGCTCTGTGCGGTCCATGACTGACCCACACACCGTTATGTGGTGCAAGTCTGACCACACATACTCCATATAGATACATGTGTATACACCCAAGCACACAGAAGAATAGCAAAATAAAACCCAAACCAACAGGCATTTACTTGTCAACCACTCAGAACTAGTTTTTAGTACTTACTTTTTTCATACCTAATTTCATTCATTCTCTCTTTTGAAGAAAGGACCATGAGATTACAGGTCAGGTGCAGCCCCTTGGTTCCTTTCCCTCAGTTCTCAGAGCTTAACCCTCATCTGAAGTTGGGCCATATGCTGCGTTAACTTTTATTTTGTTTTACTTTTAAACTTGTATTTATAATTTTACTATATAACTATGTCTATAAAAATAAGATTCTGGGTCAGGGATATAGCTCAGCAGCATAAGCACCTGCCTGACAAGTGCAAGGTCATGAGTTCGATCCCTGGTACCAAAATAAATAAATAAATAAATAAATAATATAGATCTGTGTATCTGAAATTTTTATACAAATCATATGCTACTGTGTATTCTATGGCAATTGCTTTATAATTCACCATCACGTTTTTGAGATTTATCCAGGCAAAGGTAGTTAATTTACTCTCTCTTGTATACTTTTACAAATATGAGCTGTTTCTCATTCCGTTCCGCAGTCTCCTGCTGGTGAAGGCTGCTTCCCTTTTCTTTGTTACAAACCGAGAGGCAGTGAACATCTTCGGGCAGTCTTCCTATGAACAAGTGACATGCGCAGGCAGTTCTTTCAGGTATGTTTCTAGAAATAGGATTGCCAGGTTACAAAACATGCATTCATAGAGTCAAGCTGACTAGGAATGGCTACATTGTTTCCCAAAGTGATAATATAAATGACACTAGCAACAACATCCCTGCTTTCTCTCATTCTAGTTACCATTTGAAGTTTTTACATTTCCAAGTTTTGCCGGTCATTTACGGGTAAAATGGTATCCACTGCTGCTTTCAGTTGCATTTCCTGGATTGTTACTGAGATAAAGACCATTTTCGTATGACCACAGAATACTTAGACTCTCATCTTTGGTGACAACAGCTTGCACACACTTTTTGTTTATATTTTTAGTATGCTTTTTCTTCCTCTTCCTCTTCTTCTTCTTCTTCTTCTTCTTCTTCTTCTTCTTCTTCTTCTTCTTCTTCTTCTTCTTGATTTAATATGCTTATGTTTGTCCATATTCTTAATATGTTTTATAGTATTATGTTATCAATTTATAGTAGCTTTGAGTTTTTTCTGGGCATTAATCCTGTATCAGCAAGTATTTTCTTCTAGTGTGTAACTTTCTGTTATAACTTTCTTTAAAGAGTTAGGATACGAGTGACTGACTTCTAATCAATCTCACGGATCCCATGATTTCACATGAGAATTATTTCTCCCAAGTCATTTCTATAATTGATGCCATGCTACTGGAACTCATAAAAATTTTTGGAATTTCTGTTTTGTAATTATATTCAGAGTCAGTAGGACAATTAATGAAGAAAATGAGTATTTCCTTTTGAACTAGCATGAATGAATTTTTCCATAAAAAGTCACATGACAATTATGATTTTGTAGGCCAGGTTGCTACTATTCAACTCTGCCACCGTGATGCACAAAGCCAACCTTAGCCAGCATGTAAACAGGGAGTGTGGCTGTGCTCCAGCAGGACTTTATCTGTGAAAACCAGGCTGCGGGCCAGATTTGCATTAGAATCATTGCTTTAGAGCCCATCTTTCTCTATTTTGTGTTGCTCTCACACAATACTTGAGGTTAGGTAACTCGTAAAGAAGGGAGGTTTATTTCAGTTTATGGTTCTAGTCATGCTCAGACAGTCACACTGGTTAACTTCTGGTGAGGAGGTTATGATGTATCAAGTCATGGGTGGAGAAGTAGAGAGAGGAAGGGAGCACATGTGTGATAGACGAGGGGGAGGAGCCAGCCTTATTTTCTAACAGCCCACTCTGATGGTAACTGATCCAGTCCTGTGAGACCCAACCCCGCCCATGACACTGGCAAGAATCCATCCCGAGGCTGGCAGCCCCATGACTCACCACTTGCCCCTGGGCTCTGTTCCTTCAAGGTCGCTCTACATCCTAATGTCATCACTCTGGGCAGAGCTTCCAGCCCATGAACCTTTGAGGGAGAAGACTATCCATCCCTTTGCAGAATCATGTATTATTTTTGACCCCTTATTGTGCAGTGTGACTAATCTTTGTTTAAAAATTTGGCATCACCTATCAATTTGTTCTTACCAATAATCAAATTTAGCCTGAACAATGTATAACTGTCTGTACTGAGATCATTAATAGTCATAAAATGGGAATGGATGCAAAGGGACCAGGAAAAGCAAACCATGATTAGCCTTTGAACCATGGCATAACACCTCCCAATGAATCACTTCTGAATCTTTAGAGTTCACTAAATATTGTGAAAATAATCCCAAACTTCAGTGATGTAGCACAATAACCCTATCTCTCCCATTCTTAGCAGTCTGGTGTGGTTGCTAGGGTCAGAAGGATCTCTTTCCTTTACCTTGCATGCCTCAGTCGTCTCCCAGGTGCTCTGGTGAACCTTCAGCAGTCTGCATGTGGCCAAGATGAGGAAGGAGAGGACAGGGACGACTGTACCGAATGGGCTTATTGCCTGACCTGGACGAGGCGTAGGTTCCTTCTGAGCACGTTTGGGTCAGAACTCAATTGCACAGCCATGCCTAGTTGCAAAGGAGGCTGGGAAACGTAGACTTGTCAAAAGTTCAAGAAGAAGAAGAAATGGTCAAGGTGAATAGTTAGTCTCTAACATATCCTTTAAGCGAGAAGTATAGGGCACTGTTTTTTTTTTTTTGAAGAGCAAGCATATTGTATATAGTCACATTTTCCAAGAGATTGTCGGTAAGTCAGAATTCTAACTAAGCCCTGGTTAAGCTGTAAACCTTTATTTTTTAAGAAAATAAATGCTTCATTAGTCTGATCTAGTGCATGCCTACTGCCAGAAAAATGATTGGCAGTTTTTACTCATTCTCCTGAAAGGGAACAAACATTTCTAGAATAAAGATACATGCAAAATTTAATGTAAGGACTGAATGACAAAGTCAAATCTAACAATGACCGGTGTTGTCAGGTTTGCCAGAGCTGTGCCCAGGTTGCGGAGCATGTGTGGGCGGTGTGCGAAGCCTGCCCACCTGGAGCCCTTCCGCGGCTTTGGAGCTGGGTGCTCTCTTTTCACCTAGGTGAATTATACGGTCAGGGCAAAAGCATCTCTATGGCAGGTCTTCAAAAGATTATAAAGCAGAGTAATTATAGGATTTGAAGTCTTAATTTCAGTTTCTGTCTTCCAATAGCATTATGAGAACTTGAGTAAGTTTTTTACTTTATGGGAGCTTTGAGTTTTGTAAAATGCAGGTAACATTTACCCCGTGGGGCTCTTGCGCAAGACGAACCAGACAATGTGCGTAGAAGCAGATACTCTATAAACAATGGCACCTCCCCCGCTGCGGCTCAGGCGTTTATCAGTCACTGGAACTTGTGAAATTATCTTTCTCTTTGTGAGTTCGGTCTTCCCACGTGTAAAATGAGAGTCTTGTGTTAAACAGTATCACATATATGACCATAGCACAGCTGGTGTATTTTAAGGGAGCAATAAAAATAAAAATTTAAGAATAAAGACATCCCTAAAAGTACTTTGATAGCCTTTTTTTTTTTTCTCCCCCACCCCCCGGCACCGGGGATCGAGCTCAGAGCCTCATGCCTGCCAGACAGGTGCTTAAGTCACTGAGCCAAACTCCTGGCCCTGGTTTTTAGAGGCAGGGTCGCGCTATGTAGCTCAGGCCGGCCTTGTGCTCACGTTGTAGTCTAGGCCGTCCTCGAACTCACAACGCTCCTCCTACCTCAACCTCCCGAGTGCTGGGATTAAAGGTGTGTGCCACCACGCCCAGCTCACTTTGATAGTCTTCTGTCTGTTTGTATATGAGGTAGAATAAAAACAAAACCAGAGGAACCCAGTGTGCACCACCTTGATTCTCAGTTACAGCATAAACCCAGAGGAGGATGGAAGAGCAGGGCCCCTCTCCACACCACTTTCTATCTCTCTTCGCTTGAAGACTCACAGGACTCAAGCTTCTCGTCTAACAGTGACTTTGCTTTGCTTGTCCTTAAGATGATCATGCATATCCTACCCCTCTCCTAAAGTGTTTTTTCTCTAAAAGCAGAGTCAATGCCTTATCCTGGACACATTTAATGATTCCTCCATAGCAAACAGTACTACAGGGTTTGGCAAACTATTTCTGTAAAAGGCCAGGTTGTAAATGCTACTAAAAAACATAGTCTGTCTTATAACTACTGAACTCCATTAATGTAACTCAAAGTTGTAGATTGTATGTAAACAAATGAGCACAGCAGTGTTCCCCCCACAAAAAAATTCTTTGACACTGAAATGTGAACTTCAGTGCATAAGAAATAGTATTCTTAGCATGTAAATTATAGAAAAACAGTCAATAGTGGGGATTTGATCTGTGAGTGATGGTTTTCTGATCACAATTTTTTTGCTGTAGAATTTATTCATATTTTTGGTGATTAAATAAATTAAATATGAGTTTAATTATGAATTTCTATTTTAGAGTGAGTTTGTACTCTGCAACAGTCCTTTACGTCCTGGAGCCTAGGGTCAGCTGGAAGACAGTGAGTTTGTGTTCTGACCTTGCTCTTTCATTACCACCCCAGATGGTGGGGCTGGCTGGAAGGGCGTAAGACCAACAGGAGCCCCAAGGCCCAGCACAACAGCCAGGCGCACAGACACACACACCTCTGGAGGGCAAAGCAATCAGCCAGGCCAGTAACATGGAAGCATCTGAAGCAGTAGCGAGGAGACAGCAGCTGGACTCTGGAGAACTCCACCGACAGAAGACCAGGCCCAGCCCCCACATCCAGGGGCCAAGATCGGCTCCACGCCCAGCACGTCTCTGGGATGTAACGTGGACATTATCACAACTGGAAACACTGGAAGGTTCTTGAGAGAGCTATAAAGAACCAAGTATATCTGGAGGATATCCCTGAGGAATGGACATCTACTTTCCTCCCTGAGAGAGGCCTCAGTGCTAATGGTGGAGCTATATATCAAGCTATGATGGGCACCAACATATAAGACAAAACAAAAGAAAAAAGAGAAACTGGAGAATGGGAAGACGCAGAGGTAGAGTGTGGCCCCAAACTCCCAGCCCACCAAGGATAGGTCTGGAACTCAATGAGATGGAGGAATTTGGAAGTCAAACACTGAAACTTTCTGAAATGATAATGACATAAGTGAAAAAACAAGTGAAAATAGCTATAGAGAAAATGACCTCTCAGGTAAAAAAATAAATGATACTTAAAATAAAAAATATTAGAGAAGACACAAAGGAATAGATGTGCTTAGCAAAAGATGGAAACAAAAAATGCCTAACATAGGAAAAAAATGGAATCCATGAAACAGATCCAGAGATCCAGGAAATTAAAAGCTCCATCAACAGGATATGCAACAGATTGAATGGAAGAAAGGATAGAAGAAGGAAAGGATCTTGAAGACAGAATGGCAACTATTGATCATGAAAAGAAAGATATCTTAAAAATAGCAAGAAACCATGAGAAATCAACCCAACAGCTATAAGATGAAGCAAAGAAGAATACCACAAGATTGATTGGGGTCAATGAGAAAGCTGGAGACAGCATAAATGCCATCACAATCATAAATATATATGCACCTAATACAGGAACACCCAACTATATAAGACAGTTATTGGTAGACATGGAAAACCAAATAAGCAATAACACAATTGTAACAGGAGACCTCAATACCCCATGGTCACAGACAAACAGATCAACTAGACAAAAAATCAGCAAAGAAATATCAGAGTTGAACCAAACCTGTGAACAAATGGAATTAACAGGAAGAAGCCACACCCTGAGGCCCCACCTCTATTGGGGGAACATCAGTGAACCACCAACCCATGCCTCTCCACCAATCCGGGAACCCTGGATTGGAGGAACCCAGGTGCCTCATCCAATCAGCTACACTGAGGGACTGGCAGCCAATGCAGGAAGCACCTGGGATGCAGCAGTGGGATGATTCCAAGGAACATGGGGAAATGTCAAGATGAAGGAGCAAAATACAATCTCAGACCTCCAGCCCACGCAGAACAAGTTCAGGAGACACAGACACAGTAGAAATTAGAGGTCACACACCTGAAATTTATGAAAAGATAACTGAAGTAAAGAGGCAATTCATTCTCATATTGTTTGGTTCATTTTACATGCTTATGTCTGGTGATCTGGACAGCTATTTTGAAGATAACAAGAAGCATTATGGTAGCCATTGTTAATTTTCTATTATTTTGTTTTGAAGTCCTGTATCATTTTCACTGTTTTGTTTGGTTGGTTTTATTCTGCCTTGTTTTGTTTGATTTTATTATGTCTGATGATGTGAGCAGCTATTTTGAAGACAACAAGATATATTATGGTAGCCATTGTTGATTTCCTATTATCTTGTTTTGAAGTTCTATATTACTTTCATTATTTTGTTTTGATTGACTTTATTCTGCTTTATTTTGTTTGGTTTTATTCTCTTTAAAAAAAGTATTTAAAAAAATGACACGTAAGGGCTGAGGATTCAGCTTAGTAGTGAAGCTTTTGCCTAGTGTGTATGAGACCCTTGGTTTAATTCCAGCACTGAAGGGAAATAAAAACACATAAGATAGTGTTCTCTCTTCATCTTGTAAGATTTAGAATTTCTTTCTAGTGTCTAGGATACTTGTGGATTGCCATTCTAAACATATGTATAAAATGTCCTTATCTAATAATTTT
>RJWM01021090.1:0-35988 GCA_004363535.1 Dasyprocta punctata | reverse complement strand
TCAGTCTTCTAAAAATGTGTGGTGAATCATGGTGAGTCAGTAAAACTCTTTCATCTGGACTTAATCAGCTTGTCTTAGACTGGCTTTAAGACAAAAACATATCCCATAACTTATTTAGCAATTGCGTTATTTTGAATGATTTGTAACTACTATTTGCTAATGAAATGACATCATTTATTAGCTAATTTTGACTTTCACTCTTCATCTTTAAAATCCTTTACTTGTTCTCTCATCCTAGAAATATGCCCTATTTATTTCTCATTGGTTTAAAGAGGCTAATTGTATACTGGGTCTTATCTTTATCCTTAGTTGTAGCTACCTTTATCCATAGTTGTGGCTACCTTTTGCTATACTCTAAATACAATTCACTAGAAAGAAAGAATTCAATCAAAATGAGTAGAAGACTAATAATAGCTTTAGAATAAGGAAGCTGAGCAGATCTGGAAGACAAGTATAGAAGAGAAAAGAGTTGCACCCAGTTCAATTTATTGTCAGTCCTTTTAAAAGAAATGCTATTGAACTAATTTAGCAAGTTTTTTTAAGCACAAATTCATATAGCAGGTCCATGCATTTTTTATTAAAGATCTAGAAGTTGTCAAAAATTTGTCATGTTTTGTAATGGATTATAAGCTAATAAAGTTAAAATAAGAGATTGAGTGTATAGTTATGGCTGTAGATGGTCTGAATTTTGGTATGGTATGTACAAGGTGTATCAGTGAAGTCTAAGGTACTTGATAAGTACAAAACTTCCATCTTACATCTTTAGGTATTGGGGCTAAAATTATTGTGTCATTTCTATGACATCACATAAGGTATAGAAATTAATAGCAGAGCTTTCAAAGAAAAATACTTAAGATAGGACTTGAAAATGCATATTCCACTCTTTGTTAATCCATTCATCTATTTATTTAACATTTATTGAAATAGGCGCTAAGGAAAAGAAAGAATTGAGTTAAGCTACTAGACTAGAGGTGAAGGAGAAGGAAGGCTAATATGCTAAATCTGACCATAAAATCTCACAGTTTAGTGCACTTAGTCATTGTCAGATACGTTTTCTGAATGTTTATTTTTATGAATGCTAAGCACTATCACTCAATTAAAAAAAAGCTTTACAGGAATTTTTTTTTAATTTTAAAGATAGTAAAATCCAGCAAAATAAAATAGAACAAAGCCAATCAAAGCAAAGCAGTAAAATTGGTGCAGAACTTCAAAGCAACATACTAGGAAAACAACAATAGCTACCATAGTATATCTTGTTATCTCCACAATAGCTGTCCATTCCATCAGGCATAGCAAAATCAAACCAAAAACAAAACAGAATAAAACCAATCAAAACAGAATATCAAATAAAGCAAAACAATTAAAAGTAAGATCGATGTTCAAAAAGTAGATAAATACATATATATACATCTATGGTTGATTATGAGTTTATAGTTTATTGGAAGTACATTGCATAATTAAAAAGAGTTAAAGGAAGAAAATTCCCCATATCACTTGATATTAGGTCTCTTTCTGTTCCTTCCATGTTTATGATAGTAGTCACTAAATTAATGCCTCTAACAACTTAGAGTAAATATCTATTTCAGAGTTGAACAAAGAACCTATACAACTCTCTCCCACTTGTCTTTTCTCTAGCTTACTCACTCTTTTAGTAAAGATGATTATATGGTAAATCCCAAGAACTCCCTGCACTCTATATGGAGTCTCTGTGGTCGTGAATGGTATCTTTTGGATCATCCTTCCATTCATCAGCTTTTCTTGGAATGGAGGGTGATACACGGTGTCTCAGCCTTGTTAACTGTGGAATATAATTATATCATGTGTAAAGCTGAAACACTACTTACTATAAATTTTGTATGAGAAAAGAACTTGATAAATGGAGAGTTGGTTTATTTGGTGACATATTCTGATTTCTCTGTAGGATATTTTTATTCTTTTACAGAGAATTTAGCCAAAGTAACAAACATTTGGTTGTTAGTATCGTTTACCTTTAAAACTACTTTTGTAAGGAATATCTAATTTGGCTGATTATAGAGTAAATAAAAGAGAAAGGATCATGTGTTAAGCTCCTCTCTGTCTCTTTCTCTTTCTCTCTGTCTCTGTCTGTCTTTTGGTCTGTCTCTCTGTCTCTCTCTGTGTCTCTGTCTCTGCCTCTCTCTCTCTCTTTTTGTGCTGGTATTTAAATGATCCCCAAAGTTCATCAATCAGAAATAAGGATCCCAGCCTGGGCACTTGACCTGATAGCACAAAATACACTTTGAAGACCCGGTCATTGATCATCTGGCATTGCTGTGACAGAACTCTTCTGGTCCCTGCTCTCTCAAGGGTACAAGGAGACCACCTGCAGTGATCAGGACATTTTTCAGTAACTATACATGTTTGTGTGATTAGCTCTTACCTTTTTTCCTATATTTGGCTCAAAGTAATTTTTAGAGTTGTACAAATGTCATAACATTGAACACACAAATAATCACAAGAGTGATCACATTATTTTCTAAATTGAATCTTGTCATTTTTAATAGAATTAGTTATGGTGACTTCAAAGCCACCCCATCCATAGCAGGTGTCTATTTTCCTCCCTTTCTAGTTGCTAAAGTATTCACCTCCAGAAATAAAAGGTTTATTCAAATTTATCCCTTATTCTCATTGTGCCAATTGTGTTCTTGAGTTTTCTTCTTCGATGCTGGGAATTGAACTCAGAACCTTGTGCTTGCCAGGCAGGTACATATGTTGCTGAGCTATATCGTTGGCTTAAGTTTTTCTTAATACATGTTTGGAAAATCTGAATGATTAATATTAGGTCTGCTATGCTTCATACAAGGAGTTGAAATAGGGAGACAGTTTAATCTTTCTAGGATGGGATAACAGGTGTCTGTCTCTACATGTAGACCACAGGCTGAAGACTTGCTCTCCAGTGCCCTCTAAAAGTGCCTTCACTTATCCTTTTCTGCAAGGTGGACTGAACTCTGTTGAACAGGGTAAAACTATTTATCTGTTCTGTGACTTTAAAGATACTTAAAACCTTCTTAAATCTCAGAAATAGTAATAAAAGTAATTAATATTTTTCTAATAGAAGGATGGCAAATGTAAAGAAAAATTTAAAGGAAATTTGGCAACTTTCAGGTGAAGTAATGAAAATGAATTGGAATTATGTTTAAATTTGCTGAGATTATTATAGTATTAATTAACAGTTTCACTGTAGCTTTAATGAAATGGCTAAGTTGTTATTTCCTCAATTCAGCAATGTTCCCTAGAACAAGACAGAAAGTATTTCTTCTATGCTAGAATAGTCATTAACTTTTTTTCTTTTACCTATTGCAAAAGCACCAGTTTTATGAATTTTATGGCTTCCATTAAGTTATGCAGTGGAGAAATCAGGTCTGAGGTTTATAAAGTTGGGTTTACCTCAAGGAAATAAGTATATTACTAATTCATTTGACTTGGTAATAGCAAGAACAGCATATCAACAAGTTCTGATAATATAATTTTTATATTTCAGAGATATCTTATTTTTATGTTTAATCTCTGGCACTTTCATTAACAGTAGTAAAATGTATCCTATAATTAATGAAAATATAAAGCTTTAAAACTTATTATTATACTAAGAAGTAACCAATTTTCAGGTTAAGATGGATCATAGAAAGAAGAATAACATAAGAATGAGAGTTCTGTCTAAGAAGCGGGAATCACACTAGGTTTTTCAAGCAGTATAACATTTCATATAAGAAATTAAATTCTTTCAAACCCATGAAGTGCTGGCAAAGTGAAGATCAGGGCAAGCTTTGAGAACCCTCAGATGTGTTGTAAGCTTTTCTGTAACTAAAGGGTCCCTGATCCAGGAAACAGATGCCAATGATTAGATTTTTGTTTCTATAGTTAGGAAATTTTCAGAACACTCAGAGGACACTACAAAAACCTCACATTTGCCACGTGTAGAGGTGTTTATCTACCACACCCAGAGAAACATTAGTACAGCTTCTGCCTCTTGCCTCCACTCCACATCCTTCACAAGGGCTTCTGCTTGATGCTCTGCTGGCCAGGAAAGCTGGTGAATGTAGTTCTAAGGTTTCTAGGGTTCATGTTGCTTGGAGGCTGCAAAAGGGCATGGTGGTGTTGTAGGCCCAAGAGATAAAACACAGCATAATCTACTGTGAGTGCTTCTGGCTTCTTAGTAAGATAGAATATCTCTCAGTTTGAGGGATTTAGCATTGCTTACAGAAGCAAATGAAATAGCTAAATAAAGCACTAACATTAACCCTGCACAGTATTGCATTACTACTGTAATTTAGTCAGATAATAGGAAGGGAAGTCCACCCAACATTTCACAATGGTAGTAGCTATCATCATCTGCATTTCTCATCAGATTCAGAATACTGTAATCTGTACATCCGCTTTCCTCTGTAGCTTCCCCACTCTTATTCACCTCCTTCCTGTACTTGTTGCACTTATTATACAGGACCGAGTCTTTTGCTTTGTTCTCTAATGATTTCTTCCTGCCTTCTCTCATTTTTGCTGTTCATATCACTTCTTATCCTGGAAATTGACTTAACAACATGGTCATGGTTAATATTTATATCCAGAAGAGGTCTGTGGGATATTATTTCATCTATTACTGAATTAATGCAGCTGGTTTTAATTGGACACTTCTTGAGTTTAACCCCTTTCCTTCTTACTTGCAGGTTTTTTCTAGCTCAGCCAAGTTGAGGCAGGAGCAAAGACCAAGGTGAAATATAACATCTTTCGTTTGTGTCCTGTAAGTTTTTAGTTCACACCGATTCATGACTTACATCTATCTTACTGTTTAAATTTCTCTACTTATACAATCTTCGTTTCCCCTCTGAGAGCACCTCTTATTCTTATGCTACTACTCTGAACTCTGCTGTGGACAGAGTGGATTAATGTGTGTGAGGTGCTTTCACATTTTCCCAGGTTAGTGCATGTAGTTCTCTCCTCTAATGACTTGTTCTCTGATCTCATCAGGCTCTTCAGTTCCCTCACCCCTCCCAGTCTTCTAATGTATTATTTACTTGCTTCTCTACTCTTCAAAAATACTATTTTGCATGCACCTTGGAATATCTTGGCTTGAAATTTCAATATATAATGTTAATTCTTAAAGTCCAGTTAGAGCCCAATGGATTGGTACATTTGATTTATAGCTTGAATCCCTAATGAATAATAAATCTAGTGACTGTTACATAGGCAAACCCAGTTTTTGGAATGAACAAAAAAAAACTAGACTCCCTATTTTCTCTACTTTTCTTTTAGATCAGACAAGCAATATAAATTTATAATTTTTATATTAATTGGGACCATTAATCTGTTGCTAATCTTTTTTGCTTATGTCTTGTTGGATATTTTCTCTTCCTAAATTCCCTACAGAACAGTGCTTACAGCCAATATGAGATACTATAATTTATTACTAGTGCAATCCAAGAAAAGTAAGGGGAAAGGGAATTGAAGAAGAGAAGGAGGAGCTGCCAGTGTAGAGTTTTTCGTGAGTTGATCACAGCTGTGTCTCACAGAATGACATTAGTCAAGTCTTGAGAGTGTACTGTCTGTCTAATTAGTTCATTCAAGAGTGAAAAGTACAGAATTTGTCTGCTAGTAACTGCTTTGAACTGATCAAATTTTACCCCATGGGGTGTGTTATAGTTTATGCTTGGATGTCCCCCTCCTCCCCCTAGAGCCTTGTGTGCTCATAGGCAGAGCTTTTGAATCATAGGGTCCTTATTGCTGAAAGTGATGTTTGGAGGCTGGGCCTGGACCACACCAAGGAGGTGGGTTTACATGGAGCATGACCTTCTGAGGTGCATCTCCCTCACCGGTTCCTCCCTTGGCTCTCTGTTTCCTGGCTGACACGAGGTGAGTAGCTTTCCTCTGACAGACGCTTCCACCATGCCTTCCTGCCTTGGAGCCAACCAACTTGAGCTAAATATGTGAGCCAAATAAAGCTGTTTTTTAAGTTGTGGTCATTGAGTATTTTGTCCCACTCATGATAAAAGCGACAAAAGTAGGGCATCATTGCCCTTATACTTCTGGACTCCACCTATGTGATTTTGAGAATGTCTTATGATATCTTTCACTTTGGCATTTGTGAGAACCCTGGAGAGAGAGGAGTGAAGCTTGTGATGTAGGCTGAGGTAGGAGGATTAGTTGCAGATCACGAGTGATGGGAGCGATCTGGAGCAAACGGTGTGTGAAACTCTTCTGTACTGTCTCCGCAGCAGAAGCCAGCTGACTCCGGCATCAAGGGAAGAGCACAGATTTTTACTGGGGACCCTCTGATGACAGCAGAATCCAGGTACACAGATTGGGGCTCACACATGGATTAGTTTTGCAGTTTCCTTTCCCCAAAGAGATTTTCACAAGTTATTATTACTAATATCAGGTGATAGGAAAGCCTGGTCCCCAGACTATTGTGAGTGGCATATTCATAATACTTTGATATGAGACTTTTATTATTTTCAAGGACAGCCTATCTTATATTTTATATTATACTTTCTTGTGGATGTGAACTTTATGTCCAAACTACCCAATGAGCAGATTTGTGTAATACGATGTACATTTGATGGGTTCAGTGATACTTTGGTCTTGCAGTCAGTTCATTAAATGCTTCATCAAGGTTTTGTGGATGTTTGAATGTCTGTACAAATAAGTCTAGGAGAAGGGAGTGAAAAAAATGTGGGCTAGTTGGTTTGTGACCTTTTTTCTTTTTTTGGAAACAAAGGCAAACCAGTTTTTCCTTGCTTATATTGAAAGTTTCTCCAGGTTGAGACAGAGGAGAAATTTGTTTCCCAGTACTGAACCAAACCAAACCAAAACCAAACCAAACTATGGCACACAGAGGCAAGTTTTTATCCCTTCTTACTTTTTCCTTCCCAAGAGGATCATTTTGTTTGTTACAGTATTTCACAGTATTGGCAGTATTACACATAAACCCCACTGCATGACTGCTTTGAGGTTGAAATGTGTAAGGTTAATGTTTTTTCCATCTAAGAATATAGTCTTAAACAGCATTTCATGACTAAATACAGAGAACTATTGTTAAATGTCAACAAAACTCTTCTGCCACTGCAAACAATTCTGGTCAGAATGCTGTACATATATAAATAAACTGCTAGATAAATAAATAAAAAAAGGTAGATGATGAAAATCGTTAGCCTTTTTCATTTGCCAGGGAATGATGTGGTTTTTATGTCTTAAAAATATATAGTTTGTGTCTTTCTGTTACACATAGTCACTTTATAACAGAATTATCTCTGCATGTCCAAAATAGATTGAATTAGTTCCCATTACCCAAGTTGGATACTACAGATCATTCATTCTGTTGTCTGTTGGTTTCTTTGTAATCTCTCTGCATTTTATCTACATTATAACTTAACTGGTAGGAACTTCCACAGTCGATCCTATGCACTAGTTGTTTTTAGCATTTTAAAATAATAACTTTCTATAATATTTTTATTTCTAGGCCAAAAAATAAAGTAACATAAAAATAACTCAGGCTTTTTGACAGCATGGAATATGGGTGCAAATTAAACTGTGTAGTTGGAGGCTGATTCAGTATTTTTTTCTTGATCAAGGAGAGATAATTAGCACATCTGCAAAGAGCATGTGATTTTTATTATCTGTGAAGGTTTTGCCACAATGAATACATCATTACCTGTGCAAATAAGAAAGGAAAATGCTACAATTCATCTTCTAAGCTGATGTGAGTGGGAAAGAAAAGCAATTCGATCTTATCTTTTTCTTTGTAATTAGCGTTGCTGAAACAACCTGAAATACAGAGCCAAAAGAAGATAAAATGTAGACTGGTAACAAGATGGGAAGGGTTTACTATAAAAGAGATTTGTAATTATTTAAGGAATATGCTGAATAGGAAGACTTGCTCTTTAAAATTGGGGAACATGGAGCAGTAGAAAGTTCCGGACCTGCTCATACTGTGGTAATAACAAGAGGAATATAAAAGGAGGAATTAGGCTCTCTTAGAAATGCTGAGCTTTGGAAAAGAAATATATTAACAGCATGACAACGAGCTATGTAAATGCATGCTTAAACTGCTGATGGAGTTCGCAAAGCCAAGCCACACAATATAGCGGGGATCGGGACCTTGGGGTATCATCTTTGATCTTGTGCCATTGTTTATGTCCCTTATGAATCCTGGTTTTGCCATGAATAACATTGTGATAAAGACTTCAGCATTCCCCAGTTTGTCAGTGGGCTATAGTCCAATATCGTCTGGATTCCAAAACCCTAAGTAAAGGGAATTATACAGTTCTCTGATTTCGTACTGTCTTAGAGTATCAGGAATGGCCCCTTCCTACAGGCCAAATGGAATCTATGGCTGAACCAGGAGACCTTGAAGTGAGCCAGGTGAGTGGAGATGAGGACTCCTGAAGTTAGGGACTGAGGATTATGCAATACAGTATTTCCTTCTAATAAAAACTTTAGTGTTGTTCAGTCCTTGGTCAGCTCTCTGATTTTCTACCTTTCCTCCTTGTTGTCCTCTAAAAGGCCACGGGACTAGCTCGCTTGCTTCTCTTGTACCATTAACATCTGAAGTGCCTGATTGTGACTTCTCTACTCCTCAACCCACTGGAATCCAAGAGTTGCCTGTTTTTGTTCCTAAAGAAATCAAATGCTTCTTAGGAGTTTCACATCATTTTTTGCCAGGAGCAACATTTATTCTTTTAAAGGACATGTTATATTCCAGGCATGTGATCAGACAGTAGTAACATAAATGAATGTGTCTAGTTGAAAAGAAATGGCTCTGTGAAAGTCAGTCTTAGACAAAAAACAGATAATTTAAATAGCATAAAATAGTCTTGTCATACCTATTAAGAGGGCCACCATAAAGCAAACAAGTAGAAAACAACAAGTATTGGCAAACAGCTGTAAAAATGAAGAACACTTGTGTGCTCGTGGTGTGAAAGTAAAATGGAAACAGGGAAAACAGAAAAGAAATACAAATAGATTTCCACAAAAAGAAATGCAAATGGATGATCATGTGATCCAAAAATTTCACATCTGTCTGTAAATCCAAAATAATTGAAAGCACAATCTCAAAGAGATTCTTACATACTCATGTTTATAGCCACATTATTCAAAATAGCTAAAGATGCAAACAATTCATGTGACTATAGATGGACGAGTGGATTCGGAAAATGTGGTGTATACTTACTCTAGCATACCATTTGGCCTTAAAAAGAAAAGAAGTTTTGATATACACTGTCACATAGATGAACTTGGAAGACATTATGTTAAGTAAACTAAGCCACTGATAAAAACTGTACTGTAATTCCACTCATGTGAGGTATCTAGAGTAGTCAGGTTCATAGGAACAGAAAATGAAATAGTGGTTACAGAGCCTGGGGGGGTGTTGAGAGGGAGTAGGAGAAGTGTTGAGCAAGTATGGTGTCAGAGTTATAAAGTGAAAAAGTCTGGAGATTGATGACCTAATTTGAATACATTTAAGACACTGAAATATGTATTTTAAAATGGTTAACATGGTAGATTTTACATTCTGTGTATTTTACCATAATTACAAACCAATGACATCTGACAACTACCAAAAATGCATGTATTTCCAAAGAACTGTGAGGATATGGAAAAGAGGAACCAAATCCAAGGCAAGATAGCATTGTAGAAAAGTTGCTATTTTAAGGAGATAGTGGGAACTCCTCAGAAAATGAGCAGAAAGACATTCTGGGTGGTGGAGCAAGCAGCCACAGGCCCGTGCAAGGGTACACATCTGTTCTGTATGGCTGGGGTATAAACAAAGAGGAGAAAAACAATCAAGAGGTAAAGACAGATTCCCTAATTTCTTTACATGTATGTTTTCACATGGTTTTAACTTGGAACCATAGTTGGAAGTAAATTTTCATCTTTTTATGTCTCTAATGAGCTCTACTAACCACATTCACACCCTCACCAGTAAGTTTAATGAGCTGAGACTCGGAAAGAATGGGTATAATCACTGTACAGATAGAATATACAAGGGGAAGGATGGAAGAAAAAAGGGTAAAGAAAGGAAATAAAAAATGCAGAGCAAAGGACCTCAACCTTCCTCATTTGGTTAAAATTTGCATTTCAGTCCCAGGAGGGAGGCAGGAGTTACTTCTATAAAGTGCGAGGTTAATAAGATGATATTTTTATTGTGAGTTTGTTTCTTTTTTAATGAAAGCTTTTGTGAATACAAAGCCTTGCTCCTTTGAAAAAAGAAAGCAGATTAAAAGGTGATTGCCTTTTAATACAACAAATATCAATCAGAAATGTGATGTTTTTAGCAATACTGGACTTGAGGCTTTGACATGATTTTTTTTTTTTTCACTTAGTTCTCAAAGCATTTTGGGGCCAGCAACTGCTCTGTCCAGGAGGACTTGCTGCTGAAGCTCAGTTTGCACATTGTTTTGGGTGATGATTCCCACTCTTCTTGTGATGTGTAAGTAAGATAACACCAATGCCGTATTACAGAAGAGCCAAATTTAGGGCTGGGAGTTTGGCTCAGTGGCTTAAGCACCTGTCTGTCAGGTGTGAGATTGTGAGTTTGATCCCTGGTGCCAAAAAAAAAAAAAAAAAAAAAAAAAGAAGAGCCAAATCTGCTTCTCCATGGTCAACGAGACCAATATTATTTCACAGATATGAAGTTGTAAGGTAATAAGAGTAATCAACTTACTTTAAAATGTGCCAGTTGAAGTATTATGGGAACCTAAAGACATATTTTATACATAAATCAGGACACACTAACACAAAATTGACATTAACCCTTTAATAATAAACAAGCTTTTTTTTCAAATGTTAGTAGATTTCTCATTGGCACATCCATTGAGGGTCTCTGATGGTCTTTCTAGTTCTAACACTACATGAATATGTACTTTCTTGTCTCAAATTATTTACTAGTCAGTTACTGTGCCTTCCAAAACCTGAGATTTCTATCTCTAAAATGACACCATGTGAAAATAGAAGGTGAGTTGATTGACAATTTAAGTAAAGCAAAAAATCTTAAAGAGTATTTCATATTCTTTTCTTTAGTGACTTGGTTTTCTTGTGAATAGTACCTCAAATTTCAGACCTGTTTGGGGGTCTGTGAATCATTTTTTTTTGTTTTAATTTGGTTCCTTCCCTACCCCATTTGAAAAATCTTCCCAGGAAGCTCCAACTCTGAAGAACCTATACTTGCTGGCAGCTCCAATGTAAACCCAAAAGTGGTAAAATGACTCTGACTGAGAAGGAGGAGTATCCTACAAATGAGCCTGAGGTCTTAAGTAGGGCTTCTTTTTCTTTTTTTTTTTAATGAAGTAGAGAGGATAAAATTGTCTGGCCTGATATCTTAGTTACTTTTCTTGTTGCTTAGACAAAATACCTGAGACCCAAAGTTAAGCGAACAACAGTGTATTGTAGCTCACAGTTTATAGAGTTGGGTCAAATGAAATTTCTAGTTTTAATTTTTTGAGAAATCTCTATACTGATTACCATAAAGGTTTTACTAATTTACATTCTCAACAACATTGTAGAAGGTTTCCTTTTCCCCAGCAGGCTTGCCAGCATTTGTGTTATTTATTTATGAAGGCAATTATTCTGGGATAAGACGGAATCATGTTGCTTTAATTTGTATTTTTCTAGTGGACAGTGTTGCTAAACATTTCTTCATGTATTTATTGACCATTTGTACTTCTGTGAATTGTCTGCTCATCTCAAGTTCCCCTTCTTTGATAGGGTATTTTAATTTGAGGAATTGATTTTTTGTTTATTTTAGTTCTTTATATGTTCTAGATACTAGTCCTCTGTCTGAGGAGTAGGTGGCAAGTTTTTTTTTTTCCATTTTGTATAGTAGAATTCAGTATACTCCAAGTAGAGTTTTTATTATGGATTTTTTCTCAAAAAATGGGATCATACCAATTGAAAAAGCTTGCACACAGCAAAAACAAAAACAAAAACAAAAACACAAAAACAAAAAACAAAAAACAAAAAAACCTTTTTTGATTCTTGGTACCATTTCCTGTGCTCCTGGTGTTCTGTTCAGAAAGTCCTTGCCCAAGCCTATGACTTGAATAGTGAAACAATTGGTTTTGTTAAAATGTGTACTACTCAAACAAATACACGTACTTAGGGTAATCTTTGTCAAAATCTCAATGGCATTCTTCACAGAAAGAGAAAAAAATAAAAATATTATCAAATCACATAAAAAAGTTAAAGAAGCCTAAAGCAATACTAAGATAGTAAAGCTAAGCTGGAACATCAAATATGTGATTTAAAATTATATATTATAAACCTAGCATAAGAAAAACTCTACTTACATTAAGTTAAACAAATTGGTCCATGGGACAAAATGGAATCCAGAAATTATTTCAATATGTATGGTCAACTAATTTTGACAAACTTATCAAGGGGACAAAATAGGGAAAAAAATGTCTCTTGAAGAAGCAGCATTGGTTGAAGTGGATTTCCAGATTAACAATAATAACAACAATGCCTGAACCCTTATCTTATACAATACATATAAATCAACTAAAATATGTCAGAGAGCTGAACTAGTACCTAAGACTATGAAACTCATAGAATGGAATATGGAAAAAACTTTGGTAAAGGATTTTTTTGCACCAGAAGTACAGGTTACAAAGATAGTCAAGGCTACATTTCCCTAAGAGTTTTCTGCACAGCAAAGGAAATAACAAAAAAGTAATCTACAGGTTGGGAAAAATATTTGGACAACATGTATCTGAAAAGCAGTTACTATCCAACTCATATAGAGAATGATTATAACTCAATAGCAGGAAAACAAATAATAATTTTTTAAAATAATAGTTTAAAAACGAGCAAAATATCTAAAAAGACATTCTCTAAAGAAGACATAAAACTGATCATTGAGTATATTGAGAAGGTGCTCAGCATCATTAATCATCAAGAAAATGCAAATGAAAAACATGATGAGATATCATCTGACAGCCATTTGGGTAGTTATAAAACATAGGAGATAATAAATGTTGGTGAGGGCATGAAGGAAAAGGAACTCTAGCATACACTGATGGAAATGTAGGTCAGTGTATACATTGCGTAAAGTAGCATGGATGTTTCCAAAGAAATAAAAAATGAAGTTACCATATGACCCAGTAACCTCTGCTTTGGTCATATACCAAAGGAGATGAAATCATTATTCTGATAAGGATATTTGAATTCTATGTACAGCAACATTTTTCACAGTAACCAAAATATCAGAAAAGCTAAGTGTCCATCAATGATGAATGGGTGAGGAAAATATGGTATTTATGTACATGGGGCTATTATTTGGCCTTAAAAAAAGAGATTCCATCATTTACCACAAGATGAGTGAGACTGGAAGGCATTATGTTAAGTGAAATAAGCTGGACATTGAAAGAAAAATGTTGCATGATCTCATTTATATATGGAATCTTAAAGAAAAGTCATCTGACACATACAGATAAAGGATAAAACTGGTTTACAGGAGGCAGAGAGGAGGAAGGGAGGAAATGGCAGATGTAGGACTAAGGATACAGAGTAGAAGACATATCAGGCAATCAAGTCTAGAGACCTAATGTGTGAAGTGAGAACTACAGTTAAGAAAATATTGTGTTTCTCGAAAGTTTTACTAACATTTGAGCTGCTCTCACAGCACCAAAAAAGTAACTATGTTAGAAGATAGATATGCTAATTTGCTTCCCTAAGGTAACCATTTTACTATGTATGTGTATCTCATAACAGCATAACAACGTGTTCTAAGCCTCATATATACATAACAAATCTTATTTTAAAAACACAAAACTTAAATAAGGTAACATTAAAATAGCGAGTGACTGTGGTATACACAAATTCTGTAGAAAAGAATCTGGGAAGTTGCATAGCAGTAAGCAGCTTCTGAATGTTAAAAATATTATTTTAATTTTGGGGACCATAAATGACTTCTCTTCTTCTATATTCCTCTTCGATTAGAGGAGTTTATCAGTGTGAATTATTAGACTGCCTTGCTTTTGTGAAGTTTCTATAATTCCATTGATGCTACTGTGATCTTGAGGAATTTAGGGGGTAGTAGGGGGCCCACAGTCACCATCCTTGAACCAAGGATTGGTCCTCTACTCTCTTTAGGTGTTTGATCATTTAGGGTTTTATGCATGGAGAGTATCAAAACATTAATATTTAAAATAATCTGTGGCACTTGTACCTAATGTTTTATTTTTATATTTTGATATTTTACAGTAGAGTTAAAATTCTAATAATGTCATTTTAGTACATAGGTCATTATTTAAACTATTCAGTTGTTGATAGACATTCAGTGATGCTTGATTTCTAAGGTTATTTTCAGAGCAGAAAGAGACATGCTTTCATGAATCACAAGGCAACTGAAATTACAGTTCTGAGAATTCGTCTTGATTATAACAATGCATTCTTTAATATCCAGAATCACCTATCGACTAGAGCAAAGTTTAATCTTTGGAATCACATATGAAAGTTTCCCATGTTTTTTGTCAGCAGCTAAACTAAAAGATTATTACTGTGTGATCCCATATATGTTAATGGTGTTCTTTGTCACCCCAGATTTGTACTGTCTGATTTTGTCTTCTAGGCAGTGGGGGACAGCTGGAATACTGAGGTCTCCTGGACAGTTTTCTTTTCCTTGTATTGTCTTGGGAATCCTGTGTATAAAATTTATGGGCTATTCAAAAGTGCATTATTTCACCAATACTTGTTAAGCATCTTCTGTGTGTCATGGACAATTTGAAGAACCCAATGCTAAGATGAGAGAGCAGGTCTCTAACTTCATGGAGTGTTTAAATTATGGGAACTAGGAACATTTAAATAGAAAAAGCAGAAAAATTCAGCTAGTAACAAGTACCAAGGATAATTATACACATTTATGTGGGAAAGATGCCTCAGAAGGGGACTTATGAGAAGGTGATATTAGAGTTGAGTTTGACAAGAGTGAGTCACGCAGAAAATATGCAGGAACAACATCCCAGGAAGGAGTAATTGCAACTTTAGAATTACCAAAGCCTGTCAGTTACTATTTTTAACAGGAGTTGGCCTTGTATAGTGTTTCCATAAGGCTGAGAAAAAAATTACTTGTTTGTTTGATGAACTAGAATTTATCACTCTGTGATACCACTGGGACTCATGTTTCTGGGATAGGACTTGCAATTTGGTGTAGGATGATTGCTCTATTTCAGAGTAATGAGTCTTGTTTTTATGTAGTAGTGTAGAGTTTGCAAAGACTTTTTACATTCATTATTATAGTTTTGATAGATATCAATTTAGCAGTGGCCCTAACATGATTGAGTTGCAAATGGAAGAATAGCTTGGTCAAATAAGTAGAAATTTCTAAAATCCTCCCCTGTAATGGTTGATACACTGTGTCAATTTAAGAAATCGAAAAGCTTCACTAAGTAACTCAGTAGTTCTGCATCCTAGGGTGGAGGACATGCCCTTACCACTCTATGATGTTGTTCATTTTGTTAACTTGAGAAGTTTAGAAGTTTAATTAAGTGACTCAGCAGGGGGCCAGGGTTCTCACTTTGTAAACATCCTGTGCCTGTGCAAGAGGAGGGAATGGAGATGGTGTGAGTGCTATACCTGCCTGAGGGCGGGTAGCCTGCATAGAATATGGGGGAGAAAACAGGCCTGTTCTCCCCCTTGTTTTGCTCTTGTGGATTTTGCTGTCTTCCGCCATCTTGAACTGTTGCCCCTGTGCCATGTCACCCTGCCTTGGAGCCAGTTGATTAAGGACTAAGACCTCCCAAAACTGTGAGCCAAATAAATCTTTCCTTTGTCTCAGCAATGAGAGAAAAGTAACCAAGACCCCACCCTCCATTCCTTTCTTTTCCCTCCACTGCTTTTATTTTCAGTTAAACTTTTCCAATGTGGTGGCAAGAGGTTTTTAACCCTCTCCATTGAGCAAATCTTGCTTAGGGGAGGGAAGAAAAACCACTTTCTTGAGAACTGCCGCACAGGTTCAAGTTTGGGATGCCCAACCTATCTCTGTGGCTGGGTCATACAGGGTTGTTAGCCAGGAGTTGAGGTCAGTTCTACAGTTGCTGAAATCAAGGAGATACTTAATTTCCTAAGAGAAAATGAAGGCATGAGGGAATTAGAATGGATATGTGCCATCAAATTATAAATACGTTTTTCATCTGTGAGGTTAAACAAACTTGTTTAATGTTACACAAGCAGCCTATGCTTCAGGCTCAATGTAGATAGTTTTTTCCACTGCCATGATTTTACAAACTTCTAAGTTTGTAAGTTTGTAAGGATAAAGTTCCAATAGAATTCAATTTAGGAGAGTAGAAAATGTATACAAAGAAGGGTATTTTGAATGAGCACCTCCTTTACTGGTAGTAGATCCCTTTGGTTAGGTCAGACAAAACTTCATCCCTTCTGCCAGGCTTATTACAGAAGTGTCAATGGTTCTTTGACAAAACTTAAAAGCATTAACTTGGGTGTCATTTTTCCCTGACACATAGAGGCCAGCATTCAATTTATGAGCATAGGTGGTGTTGAAGCCTGGATGCCCATAGGCCAAGTGGAGAACTTTGATCCTATGGAGGAGAAGAACCACATTTTCTGTTCTCCTAAAGATTGCCAATTTTACTACAGCCTTCAGATTTCCTTACATTAAAAGGTGAAGAATTCACAGAACAAATTTCAAGTGAAGTCTCAAGGTAACTTTAGGACAATGGGTATGTTGTAGCAGAACCAAATATTCTGTGAAAAGGTTATGTATGTGTGTTATTTCTATGTAGAATAGATACAGACATCTCCATATTTAAAAATAAAATTTGCCTTAAATCAGAGGTATATCCAAATATAACATTGATACATACTGGAGAAATTAGATACAATGTATGCTTTTCCATAATTTTAACTCCTTTTGAAAATAAATGTTTTATTTAAATATGTTAAATAGTAATATTTAAATGCTGCTGAGCATATATTTTAAGCACAAATACCTTCCACAATAACATCAAGAAAATTGAAATCAGTATGGAGATTTTTCTGGGAAGATGGTAGAGTGGTGAGCAGCAGAGAAAGAACCTCTCTGAGATTTGGTGTCCAGATACTGGAATGTAGCAACATGAACATGAGAAGAGAAGTGGGTTTTTGGGACCCAGGAAAGACATGAAGGAAGAATTGAAGCCCACAGGGAGAGAAAAGAGAGAAAGTTCAAAGAAGAAGGAAGTGGCAGGAGATGCTTTGTCTCTGAGTCTGGGCTTGCTGCATGGGAGGGGTTGCTCTAGCTTGCAGATGCACCATGACTATTGGAAATCCAAGAGATCTCTGGGGAGAAATGCACCAGTGGAATGGAGCAGAGGATGCAGCAAACTGCAGTGGATGGTGAGTTGTTCAGGTTCAGATGTCCCACAGGAGAGGGCAATTAGTCTGGAGCTATCTTAGAGAGAGGCCAACTAAGCTTGGAATTTAGAGCAACTGCAGGCTCCATTTAGTGGCTTCCAGGTGGATTCGAGCCCACAGGAGGCACATGGACTCCTGCAGGCTGAATGGGTCTGGTTCTTGCCTCATGGCCAAAGCTAAGCCTAAATTTCAGTGGAAATAAAGGTGCAGGCTTGCTGGGATTATCCACTACCCCACCATAAAGCTATTGTTGGCTTGCTGGGATTAATCATCATGGATCTGGGCTCTGTTTGCCACATTGCCTAAAAACATCATATCAAATCCCCATGATTATAGCACCTAATTCATAGTAGGTAAATCTTAAAAGCAGCCTATATATCAATCAACAGATAAATGGATAAAAATGTGGAGTATTGCTCTGCTGTAAAGAAGTATGAACTTGAGTCATCTGTAGGGAAAAAAGGAGGAACCTTTAGACTATAAGTAAGTCAATCAGATACACAAGCTTAAATATTGCATGGTTTCACTTATATTACAAACCTGATATGAAAATAAAGCACAAAATTAAAGATAATAGGGACAAAGAAAGAAAAAAGTGTACCTGGGTTTACTATAATTATTTTATATATTTTTTGATTTATAGATATGGTTGCTGATCTGTATGTATGATAATTAATTTTATAAGGACATATAAGTAAGTGACTCTGATGCTGGCAGAAAAAAAAAGGCAGAGGGTGAAAGAAAAGGGAAAAAATGGAGATGTGCTATATACATGTACCAATTCCCCACAGTGAATGTAATCTTTTTCTCCAGCAAATATTTACTAATATGAAATAAAAAATTAAAAAAGGACTACTAGGAAACAAACAGAAAAAACAATATAAAACCTTTCTAAATGTGTTTGTTTCTGTTATTAGTATGTTAGATTGGATATTCTCCCTTCCTTGAGTGTGTTAACCTTGCATAGCAAGAGCTCTAGAGCTGACTCAAGAGTTCTTCGCATTTCTCCTGGGAAGCACTGAGACATGCAGGAAGGATACAATGGCTTGCCCTGATATGCCACGGCTTTTGAGGTAGGAGACTTGTTTTATAGATCTTTTTGAAGGTTCTCCTCTAGACTAAGAGTTTCATAGACTTAAATGTACCTAGAAACCTAGCCAGACGGTTTACAGGAAATTGATGTGCTTTGAGCAAGGGAGATAAAAACATCTTTTTTTTTTTTCCAGGAAAACAAGATTAAGGACACATTGAAGCTTCCAAAAAATCTATCTCACTCTCTAAAATCCTCCTGGATCCTGAAAATTGTTTTACTAACTTTCACATCTATTCTAAACATTTCACTTCTAAATTTTTTTTCCCATTTCCAAACTTTGTGTGAGTGATGCTCCTCCTCTACATTTGCTAAATTGCAGAACCTTTATGAGGAAGAATTCCTTCAGAGAACCTGATCCTTCTTTTCCCAATCTATCAGCCCTTGAAGAACTGTGCTTCATTTTACAGAGCACCAGATTCCTCTTTGGTCTTACAGGGCTACCAGGCTGATAACATGCATTCTGAAATTACAGAAATGCCCAGATCTACCCTGCTCAGTCTCCTGGTGTACAGAATCCTATCATGTGTCTGCTTTTTTATGGCCTGCTTCCTTACTAAGGTCACTCACTGGCCTGTGCATTTCTGCTGCAGGCATATGATTCACTCCCAAATTTATCGATTTCCTTTCCTTATTTAATCTTAACCCAGATGCCCAATGCAAGGTGCTTGTTGATCTTCATTCAAAAGACTATAAATGAGAAAAATGGGGTGTACAGAATATTTCTGTCCTTGTCATTCACTGTTCTCCATAATGGAAATATACACTAAGAACCTAGAGCCAATTTGTATCATCTCATGATTTATAATCCTCCTCAAACCCAGAAACCTGTGGGTGAAGCCTTCTGTTTTCCCATCCTGCATTTACATGGTTAAACTGGAAAGCTCCAGTATAATGGAGAAGGTCCTTCCTGTACCTACTTCCTTTGCACCAAAACTGATGGAAATCTTTCCTGTGTTTATCTTTTCTACACTAGATTCCCCACCCCTCCATCCTTCAGGTGTTTTGAGAATTACTGGATCGTGGGGCACTATACTCATTACTGGATTGGTCCACTGATGAGCTCAGTAGCTAAATGATCTGGTAGGAGGTGGGACATGGTTGGATGTGAGTCACTGAGCCTGTGACTTGGAAAAATGTATTTTTTTGTGGCTCTTCCTTTCTCTCTATGCTTCCTGGCTGCCATGGGTTGAGCACTTTTGCTTTCACCATGCCCCTCTGCCATCTTATTTCTGCCTAGTGCTAGCTAAATATGAACTAAAACCATGAGCCAAAATAATCCTTTCCTTTTTCAAAGTGTGAATGTCAGGTATGGTATCCCAATAGCAAGACTAAGATGGGAAACCTATAGGATATTCATAAAATTATTTAGCTTCTTAGGTATCTTTACATGATAGATCTTCCATTGTTGTTTGCTATTCTGTTTAAATTGTTATGAAACTCCAACATCAAAACTTCCAACACTTACTAAGTTTAACATGCTTGAGGAAAGCCTTTCAGATCAAAGTAGAAACCTGAGATTTGTCAAATGCTTGCAAAATAAGGTAACTCAATTTGAAAGAAATGAAATACATTGAGAAATTTAGCTGTTGGAATGTGATGATTTTCAATGATTGCCTGTTATCTAGGTTTAAAAATTATTTTATTATAATAATTTATATGATTGGAATAAAATGTTCCATAGATATAAATATTCAGTGCATATATATATGTGTGTGTATATATATATATAAAATGAATATGGTAAATTATATAAATAAGGAATGAATGTTGTAAAAATTTCCACAAGTATAATTTACACTCCAGGTAGTAATGATGCTCCAGGAACTCTGAGTGGCTCTATTCTTAGGTTTTCATTACCAGAAATAACTAATTTTAAAACTGTTTAGATTTCCAAAAATAACTCAGGCAAGAAGTTAAAAAGCAAAACAAAGAAAGAACAGATTAAATTTTATTCTCAAAAGTAATGGAAAAACATGTTTATTTTCAGATTTGAGCATTTAGAATTGTCAGATTGAATTGGGCAAGGGCATCTGGATATGGTGATTGGTTTACAACATGCTTTCTGGAGTGACTTCACTTCCAGGGTCTGGTTTTTACCTATTTATGCTATACTCTCTCTTTGAGAGCTATATCTTAAACTCTGGAGCCATGATTTTCATAGACACTAAGAAAGGCCCCGCAGAATCTTACAGGATTAATAAAATTTAATCTCATATTTCTTATACTAATGGTTGTTTAACTTAGGCACATGACATTTGTCACAGCAAGGAAACAAAAACCTTCTTTGAGCAAAAGACTATTGTTAACCTGGGCATGTCGGTTAATCCAGTTTTCTAATCCCAAGCCTTGCTCTGGCTTTCCACATAATTTTAGGAGGTGTATTAAATTGTCATTACTCTAATCAATCAGATCTTAAAGTTGGTCTAAACCTACAGAAATCATTTTTGCCTTGTGATCTTAATCTCTGTCAAGAGGCTGGATAGTTTGCTTCTGAATATGAATATTTGTACATAAATCTATATTTTAACTTCTAACATATATTCTCATGGAGGAAAGTATGGGAACTAAGACCTGCCTCAAACAAATGACAGACCAAATAACTGTAATTGATGTGACAATTATAATTATTATTAATATATCAACTTATTTTATTTAAGTTTTTGAGAGAAGTTTAATTTATTTAATTTTAATATTATTATGTTGATAAAATTGTTTTCTTTATTTTCATAATATCTTACATGTGGTGATTGCTTTCTATTTTGGGACACTGTCTTAGGATAGCTATATTTATACTTATATCTGTATACCTTTATCTACCTATCTACACATGCATATATTTTAAAAGCATTTATTTGGCACTGGGGCTATAGCTCAGTGGCAAAGTGCTTGCTTGGCAAGTGCAAGGTCCTGAGTTCAATTCCCAGTGTCAATAAAACCCCACCCATATATATTTATATACATATATAACCCATGTTACATACATATGTATACTTTCTACACCTTCTGAAAGATTATCATTATATTTATTATTTCACATAATAAAACTGAATCACAGGAATTCTTTTTTTTTATCCAAAGGTCATCCATTCAGTAAGGGAAGGGCTAGAATTGAAAGTCAAACAGTCAATTGATTATTTAAAAAATCACAATTAAAATAGCCTTGATTACTTAGCAATAGCAGAAAACAATTACATAGGAATTCCTTCAAAGCACTTTTTTCTTTCCTTTTAAAATATTATTAGTACATATATGCAATATACAATGATTACATTCATCATGGGGAGTTGGTACATGTGCATAACATATTTTAATTCTATTTTCCCCTTCCTTCCCTTTTCCCATCCCTGTCTTGTTCCCCTTTCCAGTTCAATACTTTCTTTCTACCCCCAATATGTATCATTCATTTTATTTGTGCTCTTTTTTCTTGCACAAGAGAAGCAATGTGATATTTAAACATGTATGTCTGATTTATTTCACTTAAAAGTATGGTCTCAAGGTGTGTGTTCTGATTTGTGTCTAGGTGTCCCCCCAAAGCCTCACACAGTCAGGGAGGCAGCTGAATCCAGCATTTGTGATTGGTTCATTGTCCAGTGCTAGGATTGGTGGTGAGTGCTGCGCCCGCCCAGGGGCAGGTAGCTGGCATACAGTATAAGGGAGGAAAGGAGGTGTGCTTTTCCTTTTTGCCTTTTTCGCTCTTGTGACTTGTGGCTGCCATGAATAGTTAAACCTCAGCCACATCACCTTGCCTTGAAGCCAGCTGAGTGTGGACTGAAACCTCCAAAAAACTGTAAGCTAAGTAAACCTTTCCTTCCTTCATTTTGGGTGTTGGGTATTTTGTCCTAGTAATGAGAGAAAAGTAACCAAAACAAAATTAGTAACAAGAGAGCGGGGTGATATCACCTGGCCATTTGGTTTAATAGCTTTGGGAAGTAATTTGGAAAGGTTTTGGGAGACTGACCAAAGAGCCCCTGTATGCTGTAAACTACGTTGGAGACTCTGGTTGGAGCCTAGAAACTCAGTACAGCTGGAAATGCTGCCAGTTAAAATGAAGCTCAGGAAGTGTCTATTAAGAAGTACTGAATTGGCTTCTGGATTCTGTGTAGTATATTGTGCTTTGACTGAAAGTTGGTCTGCATTTTGCTTGTGTTTAGAGATATTACCCTGGTGGCAGGAAAATTTTAGTTCAGTCTACTATTGGCGCAGTAGCATGGTTGCTTCTGAGAGCTTTTGATCAGATCTATGTTGGAAATTTAGAGCAAAGAGCTAGTAGAGTAATTTGAAGCATGTGGCTAGATGGAAGGTTCTAGGGGAACCGTGGGTTGCAAAGAAACAGTTGTTTAGAGGAACAGGACAATAGAAAAATGAACTGAAGACTTTCACCTGAAGGGAAGAGTCTATTTGAATTGCAGGAGATCCTTGTGTTTTAGTCTTGCCATGCCATGCTAAAAGTTAATGAGAAGCAAGGACTATGATTGTAATGGTTCTTTTAATTTGACTTTAATGTCATTTTTATATGTTTGTTACCAGGTTAAAGTACTGTTTTAACTTTGAATTTTGGTCACCCTTTGAATATTTTGCTTTCGGCATGGGAATAAGTGTAATAAGAATTGTATATATGTACTTGTTAATGTAAATCAGAATAGACCAAGACATGTTAACTTTTCACAAATCTGCCACTAGAGACTATGGCTTAAGGAAATATGTATGGTTATCAAGCTGACCAAGAGGTGTATTGTAGTGTATTGGTAACTGGTGGTCAATGTAAACACCAGCTGAACTGAATCAGTATGGTGCTGAGTGTGGATGGCCCACCTGAGGACTGTTGCCAGCATGAGAAGGAGACCTGGAGTAGAAGAGTAGCATTGTGGGTTCTCCTAAGCTTTGTTATCTGGAGCTGTTGATTCTCATGGAGAAGCTTGTGGAGTTTCTTCCCTGATATGAACTTGGCTGTTCTTATCATCGGAGGAGCTCAGGACCTTGTTGCTGAGGATGGCTGTGGCTCACTTTGGGGGAGCTTAGGTCCTTACTTTGAGCACCACTTCCTGGCTCTGGAGGGGAAGAAGTGTGCTGTTTAAGCTCCAGGAGAAGTTTGTCATGCTGGTTTCCTGATATGAACTCGGCTGTTCTCATCATTGGAGCAGCTCAGGACCTCATTGTCGCTGAGGATGGCTGTGGTACTTCTCGGCAGAGCCCTGGTTCTTGAGTGTCGTTTCTTGGCTCCACTGCAAAACCTTCAACTTACTGGCACAGATCCTTCACCCTGCTGGCATAGACTTTCTAGCTTTCACCGCTGACCTTTGGGCTTTCCCAGAGCAGATTCATGAAATAGACTTGCATGAGTCATTGTCCTGGGCTCTGGGTCTTCAGCTGGACTTATGGGGGCATTGTCATGTGCTCTAGTCTTCAACTGGATTCATGCAGGACATTACTGTGGGATCCAGACCCTTGGCTGGATTTTCTAGGTTTTTAGTGATTTGGACAGATTTCCTGCACTTTCTTGTGTTTAACTCTGGATGACTGTCATAAAATAATAATATAAATTCTGTGTCCTGTATGTAATTGTTCTCCTTGCAACACTTGACTACAACAGTGTGGTTTCCTTTTTATTAGACTTTCAATAATTTTTTATTAAGCAATAATTTGCAGCAAAACTAATCCTGCACATGAATTTTGAAAATTGTGTGCCATAGCATAATCACTGTCAAAATCAAGATATAGAATGGTTCCATCACTCTCTAATTTCCTTGTGCCAACCTTTTGTAGTCAGTTCTCTTCTGCAGTCCCATGGATACAAAGTGCACTTCCAAAACACTTTTCTTATATTAATTCCTTTAATTCTCAAAACAAATCTAGAAGATGTGTATTATTATTGTTTCTCTTTTTATAGCTAAGGGAATTGTGATACAGAGAGGGTAAGTAAATCACCAGGGTCACACTATGAGTAAGTAGAGGACCCAGGATTTGAATGAAGTCTAGCTTCAGGATCCATGTCTTGAACTGACATTATACACTCTTATTTAAGCACTAAAAGTAAGGCAGTACAGCTATCTTATAAATGATAACAACCAAATCTATTGACTGTTGATGGGGCAGACTCTGAGTTACATTTGTATGGAAGTTTATTTTCTTCAATCATTTATAAAACTCTCCAAAATTATTCTTCCTATTGACTGGACATTAAAGCTTTATAAGGTATTTGGAACCCCATTTTTGAGCCAGAGAAGATGAGATTAAAGAGAGAAATATCTAAGGCCACAAAACTAATAGAATATAAATGAATTCAATTCTGGTCCTCTTAATTCTGAGACTCAAACTATTTCCCCCAAATGATACTGTCTTTTAGTTTTGTTTCATTCCTTTTATTTTTCAATTTTAGTTATTATGGGTTCTGTTCAAAGAATAAATCATTGGGAAGATTAAATACTCATGGGAATGTAGATATCAGCAAAACTAGCTAACATTACTTTTAAGAAGGGAATGTAAAAAGTAGTAAAATCTGACTCCAGTGACTGATACCAGTGACAGTAAAATATCAAAAGGAAAATAAGTCATTAAAGAATAAATAAGATCAATAATAAAAAAATCGACACCCTAATTTCTCTTCCATTAAGCTGTTTTAAAAAGAGCACATAAAAACATGCATTCGTATTTCATAAATATTGTATAAGTGCATATATATCATTATTCATTCAAAATTTTTCTTTGATAAATGGCTTCTTTAATTAATTTTCATTTTAAATGATATTAACCAGAATCATATCCTGTCAGTTTGAAAACTTACTTATCAGTAACAGAATTTATTATTTTCTGCTCTATGGTGTAATAGACTTGTTTTTTTACTTAATAACACCCATCGGACATCAGGGTTTTTTTTTTTACCATATGTTATTAGTCATTTACATGCATGCATGAGACTTTGAATGCCTATGGGAAAGGTTGTAATGCCAGTTATCTCTAGGGACAGCATGATACTGACCAGTGGCTTAAAGGGATGACATCGCTTCATCAATCATCTTTTATTTTTCCTGCTGCCCTACCAAGAAAGCTGCTGATTCAGATTCTCGAGTATTTTGGTTTGTACTTGAAAGTCTTAAAAACAAGGATGGCAAGGTGTGATATAGAATAAATAGAAGACATATCACTCATGTGAACTTGAAGAGAATGAAGTATGAATTGCAATTCATTTAAAAAAATATACATAGTCTCTAACTAAGGACTCAAATATAATGGCCATGAGCTCACTAAAACTCAAGCTCCCATAGTGTCTATATCTAAAACTGTGTTTTCTCATTTGTACTTGTAGGCCATTCTTGTCCTGGAAGCAAAAAATCCTGAGCTCTTGGGGTCTGAGTATACATTCTTAACAGTAAGATGCAATTTATTTGTGTAAATTCATAAATACAATCACTTTTAATAGGTGACCTTAATTTATATTAAGTAGCACCTCTATTTGGAAACACTTTATAAAGTGGTATCTGAGTTATTTTAAAATTAATATTTACTTTAAAAATATTTACTTCTTATGTCTTTGAATAAGCCATTTCATTTTTATTATTTTTGCTATTGTTATTACTCTTTTTATCATTTTAAATAAAACCTAGCACCTTGAAGGTAAAAATAGACCATCTTAGGTACCTGGCTGAGTAATTAAAGAATTTCTTGAAATGATACTTTCTAAAATAAGTAACTTTTCTCTTTAAGTCTTCTGTACTGATTGCTATTTGAAAATACTGCTCAAATGTACTTAATGTAAGAATGGTTTCCATAGTCATAAAGCCATTTAACAAAACTATAAGGTGAATCATGTGGTGATCCTGGGTTGAACAATATTTATACTATCCTATTATTTTTATTTTATGCAAGGAAGTTTCAAGGCAAGAAGGAAACATCCTCTACCCCCAAAAAGAAGAGTACGTGAGATGATCCTGCATTTTAAGAAACAATTCAAAATGATTGTGTGAAAGCATGTGATCCTTTATCTGGCACAAAACATGGTTTAATATATTTTAGAGTAAATCAACACTCTAGCTGTATGATCTACTCAGAGTGACACATTCCGTACAATAGCTTGAGGCTTAGTGACTAATGTTCACTGCTTCTAAGAAGTATTTTGATAACATGGACAGCATAGCTTGATTCTCAGTTTTACTGGAAAACATATGTTTGTCCAAAGCATATGCACTTCTATAATGTATTATTAACACACTGAACTTCAGAATAATTGCACTTTATATCTCAATGAAAAAACATTGCTTTATCCGGTTTGTGTTTTACTTTGGATCACCTTTGGACCAATTAAATGGTGGCTTTTTCAGCATGTAGATCTTTGACTGGAAAAGATTGAGGCATAGAGGGAAAACTCAGACTGAAATAAGTTACTTTTGTGATAATTTAGAGTATAGTAAGATTGTATATTTTAATCTGTGAGTTGTAGTAATAAGACAGTATAGTCTGTCTCAGTAATTTATTGCAAGCCATTCCAAAACATAGCCAAAACTACAGTGGTCATTGGTCATTTATATTGCTTATTGCTATGGTTTTACTATTTCCCCTAAAATTTCATGTGTTGGAAACATAATCTTCAAATTCATATGTTGATAGTATTTGAAGGGGCTTTTGTGAGGCAATGAGGGATAGATGAGGTTATGATTGTAGGGCCTCTATGTTGGGATCAGTGATTTTATAAATGGAGGAAGAGGGACTTGATTTTGCATGCTCTTGCTCCTTCACTATATGATACCCTCTGTCATTCTTATGATGCAGCAAGAAGGCCCAAATGGATATTAGACTTATGAGTCTATAGGATGGTTAGAAATAATTTCTTTTCTTTATTAATTGCCCAATATGTATTATTTTGTTACAGCAATAAAAAGATAAACAGACTAAGGCACTCACGAATTTGCAATATGAAGAGGGTGTGGTAAGGATATTTTGTTTTTTTTTCCAATTGGCAGCTTCTAAGATAGACTAGGTGGTGACTAGAGGATTCAGTTCCAAAATCATTTTCTCACGTGGTTGGAAGTTGGTGCTGGCTGGTGACTTGAAACCCATCTGGGACTTTAGGCTGGGATGTCTATTCCTCTTCCTATGGGTGTCTCCAGCCTAATTGGGCTTTCCCTTGTAGAATGGTGGTTGGTTTCAAAGAGAGATTTTTGGAGGGAGAAGATGTTTCTTATGACCTTGGCCGTCATTTTAACTATAGTTTATTAATCAAGTGCTCAAATTGTTCAGATCTAAAAGGATGACACATAAACCTCCTTCTTAATAAGAGACATATAAAAATTCAGAATCATATTTTAATTTGTTACAAAAGCTAAACTAAAATTTGAAAAAAATTCTTATTTTTAGGTATCTAATTTATTCATAAATATATTAGCTTTTTTGATTAATATAAATATTTATAGGCTAGCCATAACTTGCATAATTTATAATTAAAAACAAATAAAATTAGAAACAGAACAGGTATCTTACCCTACTGTTGAATACCTGGCACATCATATACATTCAGTTGTCTCATGACAAAAAAGACCCATGGAAACAAGAGCAAGTCAGAAAAGGCCAATAAAAATAATAAAAGACACAGAATGCTACTGTATAAATATAAATTTTAGAGGAAAAAACACATTGAAATTCTTTTTAGGTGTGATTTAATACAAATAATATTTTTTCAAATAATATTTCATACGGGTTGTTCCAGCATATTTCTAAGTATTTATATGTATTAAATTATTTAATTTTGATGACCATTCTGGGGAGTCAATTCTACTATAATTCTCATTTTACGGAAATAGACAGGAAGTCCCAGTGGTTAAGTAACTGTCCAGACTGATAAATGACAGGACCAGGATTTGCCCTGTGTCACTTGGTTCCACAGCCTACCCTTTTCACCACTATAGGAACAGCTCTTCTGGGCTGAATCTTCCAACTCTTTTCTCCTCCCCTCCCTCTTCCCCTTCTTCATTTCTTACTGACATGACCAGTGGTCTAGTGAATGGGGGGAGAATCAGTGAAAATATTCTGCATTACTGGATCCTAGAATAAACTGCCTTACATAGAGTAAGAACTTAAGAATGTCTGATAGCTATTTGGCATATTGGTTAGGATAGCAAAACTCATTTTAGGTAGTCCCAGCCTTGGAAAATTAGTGGAGGAAACCTGGGCAGGATTTTGGTAATCCTCCCTGTCTCTGAGGGGTGAGGTTTTTGAGGAGTCTCCCAGAAGATGGGGATATGTTCTTGCTATCATGAGCGCATCAAGTGCCTCCTCCCTCCTCCCCGCTGCTAGTGCCTTAGTACACATCAGGAGTAGATGGTTGTACCAAGAAAATAGTGTGGCTTTGCTGAACTAACTTTTCATTGTTGCACCAAGCTTCCTTGGGAGACTTCAGCACAGAGGTCAAACTTGCTTTAATATATTTTTCCTATACTGGTTTCTTTACTACCCTCTAAAAACTACTTGAAATTCAAATTGTATGCTTCATTTTAGATGACATATAGAGTAAATTCAAATTTGTATTTTTTATTGAAAGTTGCATCTATAAGAGAGGAATCAGACTGATATTTGACTAATGGAAGTGAGCTCCTATTTAACAAAAAGATAAGGCCAGGAAGGCACAAAGCACTTTTCTTTGTAGTGGCATCATAAATTGCCTACCCATTATCTTTTATTTCTTTCCTAAAACACTTTTGATTTCATTAAACTTTTGAATTTTCCCTTTATTCTATTCATGTACTTCATGTGTCTCCCTGGAAGACATGTGATCACCCCCTACTCTGTTCCAAAAATGAATCTTTGTTGAACAAAGCCAATCAAGGGATCTTAACTTTTTATCAACTTATTGGTTCAGGAACCTAGGCACTGGCCAATCCAGGGCTTTTATTTCTTAGTGAATTATTGGTCCATGGCAAAGTGTGTAACTGGTTTGATCCTAGAAAATCTAAGTGAAAGGCCATGATAAGAGAAATTTTCTGTTTCCATTACAGTTGAACAAGGTAGTAGGGAAGCATGTTTCACCACTTGCGGCAGGAAAATACAGTGAAGCCAACAAAACAAAACAGGAAAACAACCAAGCAAACAAGCAACCATATTCCAAACTATTCTATTGACAAAGAATCACAAAATACAACTCATATTTTAATATGCATGATTTTGATTTTTACCTAATATGAGACAGAAACCATTGGATGGTTTCTAAGCAAGATAGTAGTATGATTTAATATGCATTTTAACCAAAAAATGGAAATATGTACCTTTCATTTTTTGTTATAACTGAAAAATACAATCTATGATTTTATTATTTACCAGTTTCAGAAATCTTAAAGTATAAGACGTGATATATATTAGGAATGATAAAACTTTGTATTTAGGATGTAAATTTCTTGATGCACTGGATGAGTTTAATATAAGAAGGGAGAAATCAAGGGCAGCTCTACAAAGAGTGATTTTAATTTCTGCCTGAGTAACTGAATGAATGAAATCACATTTAATGTAGAAGAAAAACAGTGTGAAGCTTCCTTGAGAGGCAATTAAAACTTTGAAACATAGTAAGACCTGTGTCAAAGGACTAAGTAGGAGAGTCCTTCAACATTTAGATACCAGAGAGAGGGTGAACCAGTAAGGGAGGCTGAAAGGTGGCCTGTGAATTAGAGGAACAACCAAAAGCAAAGAATGAATCAGAGGTCAAAGGAATAGTGGAATGAGGGTGACTCAAAATTTGGAGGGATACTAGACTGTTCAGTCATGGGAGAGTCAATGCTCAGTTTTTATAGGAGAATGGTCTAGAAACAATAGAATAGTGAGGAAATAAGTTATATATATATATATATATATATATATATATATATATATATATATAACTTTTAAAGAAGGCTACAGGGCAAACCATGTCCTCAGAGAAAAATGGTTTAAAAAATGGTAAAATAAATAAACATCTGAAAAGAGATTGCCCAAATCCAAAGGACTAGGAGCTACTAATGCCAATGTCTGAAGGCAGGAGAAAATGGAAATTCTTTTGGCTCTCAAGTGTAGAACAAATTCACCCTTTGTCTCTCTGTCTTTTCTTTTTTTCCATCTGGAACCCTCAAGGGATTGGATGCTATCTGACTGCACTGGTGAGAAAAATCTCCATTACTCAGTCTGCTGGTTCAAATAATAGTCTTTTCCAGAAACATTCTCACAGATACAAACCAAAATTGTTTTACCAGTTATACAGTTAGCCATTAGTCTAAGCAAATCATCACATAAAATCATCATATTTTTAAAAAGGTATTTGTTTATAAATGGGTCATCTTTATAAATCAGCATAAAATAAAAATTCCTGAAGTAAGTTGAAGTAAAAAGTATCCCAAAAGATATGGATAGGGGTTGAACAATATCTTAATTCAAGATTTCACAATTTTCAGCTTCTAAAGGGCAAAATAATTTGTTTTTGTTTTCAATCTGAAATTCTAACATGAAACAAACAGTAAACACTGATTGAATGAAATGGTATGCATACCCTGAAGTGAGAAGACCATGGAGAAGAAAGGGCACTTTAGGCTGGGTAAAGGTTGTTCTTTTCTTTGTACAGGTCTGTTCAGTTGTGGGGGCTCATTGGTCAGGATAAACATACCAATTTATGCAAAAAGTATATGATAAAAGACTAATAACCAAACATAAGACTGAATGTGATTGAGGGTACATCTCCAAGCCTTTAAGAAAGATGTTACAGAAAAGATAATTTGGTATGACTTCAGATCCATTGTTGACATTTTTCAGACAGGATATAGGATTTGAATAATTAGGCCCTGAGAGCATTTCTCTTAATTAAGAATAATCACAGTCTCAAATTGTGGGAATATTTTATTGTTCATATATTATTAGACATTGTTTATCACTGTTGTGGGTTTTACTCATGCACTTTTTCTTTAGGAACTTAGGCTTCGAAATTCATAACTGGCTCACCAATTGTCAAGTTCATTTAATCTAATGAATTGCTTACACTACACATTTACATGGTGAATATACAATTTAGTTTCTAAATTAGAACATTTTGGAAATTCTTTAAAAAATGGCACTAAATTTTAGAGAGTTTTTTTTTCCTTCTGAAATCTTTTATGAGCTGTATGCCAGTGAAAATGAGCATTTAAGCTTTGGAACCAGCACATTTGTATTCCTTGAAAATGTTCCCAAAGTCTATATCAATATATTATATGTACATTTGAAATGAGGTTCCACACTTCATAAACCTATGTTCTGTATTAAACTTCGTCTGGAGAAGTCTGTATCAGTTTTCAAGGGTGTAAAGTGATGGAAAAAATGAATCTTGTTGAATTGATGTTAGCTTACTTATGAAATGGCCTCTTGGGGCATGAAGGAGAGTGGCTGGAAATTTGTGTCTGCAAAGTAGGCTGGAATCTGTTAAAAATTACCTCCAGATAGGAGGAATGAGTTGGGTAATGAAATGATTTCAATAGCACGAAACATTTGTTTTTAATGTAGAAGTCATTGGACATGAGAATTGTCTGACCAGTTTTTTTTCTTGTTTTTTTTTTTCTTCCTAACAAGGGATTTCCTGTTCTTAAAGCATCTTTTCTAAATTTCTATTGAATTGTTTGCCAATGCAATCCAGAAATCTTGTTAGTCTAAGACAAGAAAATTGGCATTAACTTTCCTTGTGCTAACATTTCCACTATTGACCTAAGATTAAGAAGCCAAAAGAGTTTCAATTCTAGAAACATACTTGAAAATGAATGGCACCTGTTTTAAGAAGCAATAGCTTAGTCAATGCTCAGAACAAAGATCCTGCTAACTTTAGATGTGATTTTATTTTCATTATGAGCATCATAATTTTTTTAATCAGGGAGGTGAAGCGTGCAATATTGTCATCCTCCACAAAATTCAGGTAGCACTGTTAGTTTATTGTAAGTGTGCTTTTCAGCATGTACAGTAATCTCTGAAAGAAACAAATTGCTCTTAAATTCCATAACTTTACCATTTATATCCTTCCTATGCAGCATTGCCTGTTGCCTCTCCATAATAGGGACTCTGTTGTATTTGAGTCTGAGTAAATTAAACAGAAAAAAAAATCTATGCCTCTTCCACCACAGCAATATTTTAAAAGTATTTTCTAAGTTTAATTGGCAGTTTCATTTGCAATCAATTTGCATTTTTCTTTCCTCTAAATAATAAACCTTGAAAGTTGAATAATAAGTGTTTCTTCTTGAATGCTATTTGCCTATAGTATTTCCTTTTTTTTTAAATTTTAAACAAAAGGAAAGTAAGAAACCAAAGCAAAACAATTTCACAACCAGCCAATATGAGAGTAACATTTCCTAATGATTATGGTGATTTTGTATTGAAAAATGTCATTACTAAAGGGAAAATAGTCGTGTCCAATATTAGTGTTTATAACTTTTCTTTTGTAACATCTTTGCTCCATTTTAGAAGAATCTGAGTGGCATTATCTGGCATTGTATACTACTACTCTTAGTTTTAGACTTGCTCAGAAGATAGATTTTAATTTCTGAATCGTAAATTTGCAGTTGTGTGATTATAAGCCCAATGTAAAGTCCACTTTAAATTCTAGCAGAATTGACAACTGTTATCCCAAATTAGATGAGAGAGGGAGACAAGAGTGAGAGGGAGAAAAGGAAGAGGCAAAGAAAAGAGGAGGAGGGAGGAAGGAAAGGGGAGAGAGAGAAAGAAAGAGAGAGAGAGAAGGGTGGAGGAAGAAGAAGGGGAGAGGAAGAGGAGGAGATGAAATCAAAGATGGAGAAAGAGGAAGATGAAGATGGAAAAACAGAAGAAGAAATGGATGAGAAAAAGAAAAGTCTAAAGCGCTCTAAGGCACTTAATGGTGGTGAAACTATTTGAATCTATCTGCTCATCTTGCTTTACTTTTGAAATTCACTATGGTGTTTTGGGAATCATAAATGTTTACACAGTATACCATCATATATCCCAGCGTTAAGCCTGAGGACTCTGGGTAGCAGACACACTGAGCATGTAGCAGTTTTTGCAAATATTTTTTAAAGAAGCTTTTTTATCTATCATCTCAGTGTGTGATTCTTATTATATTTTTAAGCTAACACACATGAAAGTATATAAAAGGAAATTAAGAACAGTCAAAGAGAAAAAAAATCAAAGGTGTTATAGAGGAAATGATCACACATTTTGAGAGGGAAATAATTGTCAGGTTGTATATGAACTTAAATATATATATAAGCACCTCTTCATCAAACTAATAAGTTGTGAGGTGACAATTTTCACCTAGGACAATCTTTTCCACAAGGTTTTCATTTTGCAAAAGAATTTATTACAAAAATAGTTCAAAGATTAAAAAGCTCAGTTGCTGGCTTCCAGATGAAAAAAATACATTCTGAAAAAAGCAAGTTGCAGTTGGATAGGAAAAAATGTTCTGATGTGGTGCTGCACAATAGGGTGACTTTAGCTAACACTCCCCTGTATACGTTTAAAAAAACAGCAGAAAGGATTCTGCAAGTTTGTATTATAAAGGAGGGTAAGCATTTAAGGAGATAAATGGGTTTAACCTGATGTAAGCATTACACAAAATATTGTCATGTCACATGTTACTCCACTAATATGTATAATTTTTAATACATCAGTTAAAGTTTAATTGAGTTAGAAATAGTTTAATAGATATTAGAAAATGTAAAAAGAAAGAGAATGAATGTAAATAAATTAAGAAATAATGTAAAGATCCAACAAAAAGAATATGATTAAAGAAATAGTGGCATGATAAAAAAATGGAAGTGGTAGCTATAAGAAATCTTGTTTTAAACAGCATGTAATAATAATAGAATATATAAATGAAAAAGTTACTTTTTAAAAGACCTATAGCTTTATCTACAGATAAACACCTTCATATATATATATGTATATATATATATATATATATATATATACACACATATAATTACTGAAATGTTAATAATTACATGTGCATAGTGGCATGGCCAATGCTTTTGCTTGTTTTCATTGCTTTATTTTTTGTATTTTTCCAGGGTAATTTTAAAAATAATATTATTTGAAATGGGCAAAATAGCCATAGGAGCTTGACATATTCTTCCTATTCTATGGATTCTAAAATTAAGACAATGTAAGACAAAACATCTTACATCCTTAAACAATAATTCAAGGATTTGAGCACTTTTCTCATGACTGGAAAAATACACCTGATGCCCATAAATTAAAGGAGGAAAGATTTAATGTAGCTCGCAGTTCATAGAAGTTTCACTCTGTAGTGGCAGGGCAGCATGGTAGAGGGACATGGCAGTCAGGCCACAGGCAGCAAGGCCAGATCAAGAGAGGAAAAGGCCACACCCCCAGTGACCCACCTCTTCCCACCAAGCTTTGCTTCTTTGCATCATACTCAGCTATGAATCCATCAGTGGACTAATCCAGTGTCACACACCCATGATCCTGTCGCCTCCCAAGGGCCCCACCTATGAGCACATGAGGCTTTGGGAGGACATCTAGATATGAGCCATAACAGTGATAGTATGGCAGGACTGAATGACCTCGGGTTTTTTCATTAGCCAAAACTCAATTTACAGGCTGGTTCCTTCAATAATTACAATGACTGTACATGAGTTACTTAGGATATTTTTAACTTGATTATTTTGAGTATTAGTGAGACTTTAGGTAAAGAGTCTACAATTGCTATGGTTTACTCCTAAGATGTCCCCCCAAGACTCATGCACTAATAGATGAGGTGCCTGGGAAATGGTCAGATCATGGGAGTAGGATACTCATCAATGGATGAATTTACTGATGAGTAAAAATCTAACAGTGATGTTGGGAGGTGAAGCCCAGTGGGAGGAGGTGGGTCACTGGGGTTGGGGCCTGGAAGGGTACACTGTAACTCCCTCCCTCGTCCTTTGATGCTTGTTCCCATGGTCGTGCCATGAGCTCTTTCTCCTCTGCCAGGCCCCTTTGCCAGGTTGCTCTGCTTTGGAGCCACTACAGCCCATGAGCCAAAATAAACCTCTCCTCTTTAGAATTGTGAGTGTCAGATATATCACAGAGACAAGAAAGTAACTAAGATGATAGTGGTAATTCTTTTTTTTTTAAAGTTATATTGGTTTTATTTTTGAGGGAGTCTCAATACAGTCACATTAATTCTTCACATTTCCCAATGTACATCTTGAAACTACATTTTTAAAAGTAAAATCATGTGCTCGATTAATGCTTTTTCTAGTGATAAAATATTTTGCACTGTATTTTGCTATCTGCAGCATATACAATGCAAAGCACATTCTTTTTATATACGCCTTATGACTGCAGAACTCTCTATTACCAGAAAATACTTGTTAATATTTAACCTGAGGCAGAGAATATTTCTTTTATTACAACCTTATAAATACACTGGTTTTAGTAACTCATAATATGTGGGATTCTACCTTTTTATTTGTATTTTATTCAAAACCGTGTTTTTGTCTGTGGAATCAAAGGCTTCATTTTTGTTAAAGCTAATTGAAACATTCAGTTAACAGGGCAAATGTAGAAAGCACAGAAAGAAAAGTGTTCAGGGCTCTTCA
>RJWM01021089.1:0-35974 GCA_004363535.1 Dasyprocta punctata | reverse complement strand
GCAAATTGCAACCATTGTCAAGCTTCTATCTTCCGGTTTTGTAAACCTGCAATGTTGTGTATTTATGCTAGTTGTTTGCTTGTCTCTTTTGCTTGTTGTTTTTACTATATATGTCATTTTTTTGTTGTTGTTGTTGTAGTTTTTGTTTGTTTTGTTTTTCTTCGCTTAAATAAAATAAAAAAAAAAAAAGAGACTATGAGATAGGTGATTAGATCATGGGTGTGCTATACCTATCATAGATTAATCTACTGATGTTGGTAACTGAATGTGCTGTTAGGAAGTAGGGTCTGGTTGGAGGTAAGTCACTGCAGGCCTTTGCAGGGTGTATCTCTTGATGGTGCTCATTCCCACACACTTTGCTTCCTAGGCCAAAAGTGAGCAGTTTTGCTCTATTACACCCTTCTGCCATAATGTTTCAGTCTTGGAGCCAGTCAACCTTGGACTGAACCTTCTGAAACCATGAGCCAAATAAATCTTCCTCTTCCTTAAATTAAAAGTGTCAGGTTTTTGGTCCCAGTGATGAAAAGCTGACAGATACACTTAGCTTTGCTCACTATAAGGAAAGCGGAGTGACACTCTAGGAGAGAGGTTTGGGGTGGTAAGAACAGTCACACCTAAAAGCCAGGTTGTACTTTGCAGGGTTCTGTGATTACTCATAATTGGTTCTGAGCCTTATAATCCCTTCGGGTAATAATCTACTGGGTACTGAGTGATTTGGACCATGGCACACAGAAATAAACCAAAAACCAGAACTCTATACACATACACATGTAGATACCCACACTCTAAACATGTAAACAACCAAGAAAACCATATACTCACAGATATCTAAAACATAAAAGTCATAAAATGATTGATCATGTCCTGAAAGTCAGTCATAGTCAAAGGTTCTGAAAGATTGTTACTGTTTTCTCTGCTCATCTTCTGCAGGTATCAGCAGTGTTTGCCGTACAAAAAAGATTCACCCTGCAATGTTGGCACTATGGGAGTCTGATCCAGGAGGATTGCAAGTTTGAGCCAAACCTAGGTAACTTAGCAACTTAGTGAAACCCTGTCTCGAAATACAAAAAAAAGCAAATAAAAAAGAGCTAGGCATAGTCCCTAATAGTGCCAAAAAAAAAAAAAATGGTGGGAGGGCCCAACACTTGCCAGTTGTTTTAAAAGAAAAAGGTACAAATGAGATTCATTCACAAAATAAAATCATTGAGTTTGCAGAGTAGTTAGCAGTGTGAAATTCTTACAATATTCCAAGTTTTTGCTGGATCAGCACTTTTCCCATGGCCTCACACATCAAGACATGGAAACCAGTACCTTGTAAAACACAGTGTCCCAGAAACCAGATCACTTATGTCATCAAATATTGACCACTACAGAGTTTTCATCTAGTATGAAAATGTCAGTCCGTGGATAAAATTCATCCCTATCCACTCTCTTGCACAAGGAATATAACATCTTAAAAGTCTTTGCTTCTGGGCAGCCATCTTTTTTCTTCTTTCTCTCTGGATTTTTCAGAATAAAAATAATTTTTAATTCTATTTAGAGGATTAAAAGGGTTTTTTTGTTGTTTTTTGTTTGTTTCATTTTTGTTTTTGTTTTTTTGAAGACTGTTCAAACCTAGCACTAAGCACGCTGCCCTGGGTCTCACACTGAGAATCCCCCCACACTCAGTGACAGGAGCTATAGCCAGCTTTGCCCCTCAGAGGTGCCTACATGGAAGTCAGCCTTGACAACGGGGCACCAGCCACGTGTCTTTCAGCAACAAGAAGTCAATCAAATTGAAAGTATAAGAAAGTTGGCATTCTCGCTGACTGACTTCCTAAATTGAATCATCTTTTATTACATTGGCTCGCTTCTCTGTAAATGAAGATAACTGATTTTGTGAGAATTAAATGACTATAATCCCTTTGGTGTAGGATCTGAAAACTACTAGGCTCTCAGCATATGTCAGGTCACCTTATCTCAGGTAGTCCTCTTGTTATTTAATTTCTTTTCTCGCTTCTCTATTTGGGGTTAAAGGCGGTTCCTTTTACAGACTCTCACCCTTATCTGAACAAGCTCTGAGCTGTCTTCTATCTTGTCCTTCATGTGGTTTATTTTTTGTTATGGAATCTTTTAAATGTCAGATGTTGCTAGGCAATTTTTTTCTGGCTTGATTAATTTAGTTCTAGTACAAACAAAAATACATCCCAAATGGTTTGGTCTTCACTAGTGTTGCTTTTCTTCCAAAAGAAATATGTTCTGTTTTTGTATCAAAAGACTTATGATGTGGTTCCAGACCTTCACAGAGCCATGGATTATCATTAACTTAGTAGTTTAAGAACTTCAGCATTCATCACTGGTATAAATACGTGGAGAATGAGTAATAATAAGTGATGAAGTATTGCAGAAAAAGAAAACAATCTAGATTAACTGAAGGGGAAGATGTATCAATTTCAAAATATAAGCAGACAAAAAAGAGGTGTGACTTCCTTTTGGAATTATTTTTGTATCTAAAGAGTATGTGGAAAATATAATCCTTAATCTTCTACAAAACATTGGTATACCACAGGCAAACAGTACAAAGTGATAGGTTACTGAAATTAACTACTTTGGGGACTAATCTCCCAAGGTTTGACAAATACACATCATTTTGGATTAACAGCAAAAGAAAGTATGAACAACTTTCTTTTACCAAAAGGAAAGTAAAAACAAGAAATGCTGAGTTTAGAGTGCTCACTTGGAAGATTCAGTATTTAATTCTGAAGTGTTTTTTGACTTCCAGTTTCCTGTTATCTGCTTTTATTTACACAGGCTGTGGAATTTTGCCAGGATCCCTGCTTTTGGTAAAAAAGGAACACTGGTCAAAGTAATGGGATTCAGAACAATTTTCTTTTATCCAAGGCTAATTTCTAGAGTGGATTTCTGTCAGATTCCACCTAATTTTACAGTCACATTAAAATGTCAGAGGACTTAATGGATTGTCCTAGGCTGTCAGGGCTGCACTTTCAGAAGTGTCCACCATGCTGGACAAAAGGGCCATAGCACTGGGGACATAGAGTATGTGAGAGGGGAATTCAGCAGAAATGGCTGGCATCCAAGTCCACTGCAAAGTCTTTTCTTCAGTTGAAACTGTGGATTGTAATCAATGGTTTGAAAGGAACAAGGCTGGTGAATCTCACAGAAGAGTTTTTGAGATATTTTTATTACACAAAAAGCTTTTGAATGAGGAAATAGGTCTTTAAAGGGGATGGCCTCTCTCCGATATTTTACTTGTTTCCAGTAAGCGGTCCTCACAAATGAACAATGCTTCTCACTGAACAATCACAGTATTTCAACACAGCCAAGGCAAACTGTGGAGGAAGCATTGAATTATGATGAAAGACTGAACTATTATGACCTTTCCCATGACCATAATTGATGGATATGCCCCTGAATACTTCACAGTGCCATCGATATATTTAGAAATGCGTCTGTGACTCATTATGCTCATACTTTGGCAGTGAACAGAGGGCAATGACTCTGGGGGCCCACTCTCTGTCCAAGGAGGTGGTTCACTCATGTAGAATCACCTTCCATGAAATGTACCATTTCCTCATGTTTGGAATTTTACAGGCGAAGCTCAGAGATTCACAAGCCAAGATCTATTTTTTATCAGAATAAATATCAAAATGGCTAAGATCAATGTTGTGGCATCTATTCTGATATTAATAAAAGTGGAAAATGCTAAAATTCTTTTACTCAAAAGCTCATACTGACCTCTGGATTCTGGCTGGCACACAAAAATGTGGCAAGAATGCCACTCTTACCATAGCAATCAAAAAAAGCTGGACATTCTTGAAGTCTTGATTTTCCCTGAACCTAGAGAACTGAGGAAACAAGGTATCTAACTAGTTTCATGCCAAAGAACAGGTAGGTGTCTGAAAGGAAAGAGGAAACAAAAGCAAGGACTTAAAAGTGAGAACAAAGGAAGTCAGGGCTGCCATAGAACTTGGTGAGACAAATTCCATTAAAAACTTTGATGAATGCTTGAAGTCCAAGGGTAGACTGTCGTGAGAGGACAGGAGCCCTGATGCTATGTATGGTTTTGACAGAGTCTGACAAAGGTCCACGTGTCAAAGCTGTGGTCCCCAGCCCTAGGCATTATTGGGAGGTTAGGCTTAATGGGAGGTTTCATGACCCTGGGGCCATGCACTCAAAAGGGACAGTGGGACACTGGCCTCCTTCCCATTCTCTCTTTTAGCACCCAGCGTGAGGTGAGCAGGCTTTCTTTCCCATGCAGCCCTGCCATACAGTGCTGGTGTAGCACAGGCCAAAAAGGAACACCATAAACCAATCATGGCCTGCAAAACTGGAAACCAAAATAAAATGTTCCCCTTTATAAGACCATGAACTCAAGTGTTTTGTTGCAGTAATGCAAAGCTGATACCTGATAATTGTAGACACCGGGTAATTCATGAATCTCAGTCATTCTTTGTCATAATCTTCTACTAAGAAGATCTCTCCCTACTACAGTAATAAGAACTAAACAACAAGCAACAGCAATCTAATAGTGTGGCATTGGCAATAAGGCAGACAAACTCTCTCTGAAGTATAAATGCAAAGGAATTCCAATAATGAGGCCACAGCAGTAATATAAAGAAAAACCTAATTGGGTATGGAGGCAAACTCCCATAATCCCAGCACTATGGGGAACTGAAGCAGGAGGATTGCAAGATCAAGCCCAGCCTACACAACTTAATGACTTAGCAAGACATTGTCAAAATAAATAAATAAATAAATAAATAAAAACAAAAAACAAGTGGAAGGGTTTAAGGAGAGGTTAGTAATACACAGCTCAGTGTGGAGGCCTTGGGTTCAATCTCCTGCACCACAAGAAGGAAAGAAAAGAAAAACCCACTGGAAAATCAGACTCCACTCTGAACATCAGGTAATGCTAAAGGAATTTGAAGCCAGCCATTCAGTGAAGGAGACCACAGCAACAACAAATCCTAAACCCAGGTCGAGTGACTAGAAAGACCTAACATGCTATGAAAACAACCTAGCAAAAGATGGGCATTTCCACTTCCAGCCATAAATAAAATTTCTTATTCTCTACAGTTCTATACATGATATCCAGTGTTTAGTGAAAAATGATGAGAAATATCAAAAAAGAAAAGCAAAGAGAACCATTTACAAGAGAAAAAAATAATGAACAAAATCAAAGATGATCCATATGTACACCAAAACATAGTGCATTTAAATATCACTGTAATAAACATGCTAAAGGCTCTAGCCAAAAAAGCAGTCAACACGCATAAACATACTGAATTTCAGCAGAGAGATGAAAAGTATAAGGTTAAAGAAAAATGCTAGAAACAAACAGAGAAAACAAAATGAAGAATGCCCTCAACAGTCATATCAGTAAACATAGGGCTACTGGAAAAAATTCAGTACACTTGGAGGTGGATCAAGTGTACTGAATCATGTGAGAAATTACTCAGACCAAAACACAAAGAAGAGACTATCCAAAACAGAAGAGATCATCCTGGAATGCTGTGGTTTGAATGTGTCCCCTCCAAAATGAAGTGCTGCCAAAAGATAGGATCTTGGAACAGTGATGAGACGAGGTGGGCACCTTCCACATGAATGGGATTAGGGGGTTCATTAAGGAACTTTCCTTTCCCTTTCCACCATCTGAAGGCATAGTGTCCTGCTCACCAGAGAAAGCACCCTCATGAGAAACCAAATGTCTATGTCTTGATCTTGGCCTTCTAGGATCTAGAACTGTGAGAAATAAATTTCTGCTACTTATAAATTACCCATGCCTGGTATCTAAGAACTAAGACCATGAGAATTCATTAAAATTGAGGTAAATACAAAACTTTTTTTCTTATTCTTAATGATTCTAAAATAATTGTCTGATACAACAAGAATATAAATTTATTGTGTTAATAGGAAACATATAAGTAAACCAGGTATGGTGGCACAAAGCTATAATCTCAGGTATACAGGAGGTTAAAGAAAGAGAATTCCAAGTGCAAGGCCAGTCTGATCAATTCAGTGAGATCTGTCTCAAAATGTAAAAAGGGGTTGAAGATATAACTCGGTGGTAGGAACATTGTGATTTCAATTCCCAGTACTGGGGGGAAAAAGTAAAATTTGTAACATTAGCTCAAAGGTTATGAGGGTGGTACCAGAGTATATTGTTGTAAAATTCTTACACTAAGCAGGAATACTTTGATACTCCTTATAAATTGATTCCACAAGGTGCAGCAAGACCAAAACTGATGAGTGTCAAAACAAATGGTTTTGGCTGGAAAGAGTAACAAGTCTCAAGGTAATCAACACTGACACGTTCTAGCTTGTTTCTCATGTACCAAACAAACAAAGACTGGGACAAAATTTTGCTGTCAAAATCTGACAAGTGCCAAATTCGATGGGTTTCAAAGCAGTGAAATGATGCCTACAGTGAATTAGAAATATATATATATATTATATATATATATATATAGCTAGACTCTGAGATAAAAACACTTAGAAAGTAAAAATAAATCAATAGTGAAAACAAAATAAGGATTTAAAATAACCTAAAAATATGCAGAAAAAGAAAGAAACATAGAACAGATGGAAAAATAGGAAATAAGCAGTAAGATGGTATATTTTAATGTAATCCTACCAATAATTATATTAAAGGCAAGTGTTCCATACAAAATAATTGAAAAACATACAATAGATTGGAAAAGAAAAAGCAAGATTCAAATATATCCTAATGACAATAAACCTCCTTTTATTCTAAGAACTCAAATGGGTTAAAATTAAAAGTGTGGGGAAAGACAAACCATACAAAAATTAACTAAAAGAAAGCTGTCAAACAAAATGAATCTTAGAACAGCAAATCTCTTTAGCAAAAAGCATGGCGTTACCTAATCACAAAAGGGTCACTGCGCAAAGAATACATAACAATCCTAAGTGCATGGATGTCTTAATAAAGATTTGAAATGTAGTTTTGTATCATTGTTTTTATTGTTTTTTTCTCTTTAAAATAAAAAAAACTGATACAACTAAAGGCAAAAATGGGAAAATCCATCATTATAGTTGAAAAATTATTTTCTGTAATTAATAAAAGAAGCAGAGAGAAAGTCAGTAAGAATATAGAGCCTGAGCAAATCTATCAAACAACTTGAGAGAATTGATATTTATAAAATGAATGAACCAACACCACAGAGTACTCATTCTGTTCAAGTGCACAAGGAATATTCAACAAGGTAAGCCACATTCTGGGTCATTAAACAAATCTCCACCAACTTAAAATAATTAAAATCACACAAAGTATGTCCCAAGATACTAAGAACATTTTTCTAGGTATCAATAACAAAGATATATTGAAACTTTTACATATTTGAAGATTCAGCAGCAAATTGATAAATAGCTCACAGGTCAAAGAGAGTCAGGGGAAATTAGAAAGTATTTTGTTTGAATTGAAGTAAAAACATGACATAAAGATTGGTGGTGAACAGGCAGTAAAGAGAAGTTGATAGCATTAAATACCTGCATTGAAAAAGGGCTCAAAACAAGTATCTAAAGTTTTACTCAGGAGATTTTTAAAAAAGCAAATGAAACCAAAGCAAGCTGAAAGGGAGAAATGATGAAAAGGCTAAATTTAATGAAATTGCAAAAAGAAATACAATGGATAGAATCAGTGAAGCCAATAATTGTGTCTTTAAAGGACAGAGAAACTAAAAGGAAAGCAGGGGGAGAAGGAGGAAGGCAGGGGAAAGGGTGAGAGAGGACAGAATTGCAAATATCGGTCATTCAAAACTCATATGGAATAGACAATTTTCTTAAAAACACGAACTACTAAAGTTCACTCAAGAAGAAATGCATCACCTAACTAACTATAAATCTCTTAAATAAATTGAATCTGTAGTTAAAACTTCCAAACAAGGAAAATACCAAGACCAGATGGATATGCTGGCAGATTATGTAAAAAAAAATTTTTTAAGAAAGAGATAATATGAAGGATACACAAAATCTTCCAAAAACTAGAGGAGGGAACAGTTTCCAACTCATTTTATGAGGCCAGCATTGCTATGATACCAAAACCAGATGAATTATAATGAATGGAAAACTACAGAACAGTATTCCTTATCAACATGCAGACAAAAATCTTCAATGAGAGCCAGGCATAGTGCTGAACAACCTATAATCCTTGCACTCTGGGAGGCTGAGGCAGTGGAATCCCAAATTAAAGTCTTGCCTGGGCAAGGTAGTGAGACCCTGTCTCAGGATAAAAACTGGAGGGGGCTGGAAATGGAGTTCAGTGTGAAGGGACTGAGTTCAATCCCCCATACTGAGGAGAAATATCCTTAATAGAGTTTTGGCAAATGAACTCTATCTATCTCTCTATCTATCTATCTATCTCTATCTATCTATCTATCTATCTATCTATCTATCTATCTATCTATCTGACAATACATCTTTGTACCAGTTAATTTTGTCAATGTGACTGCATTAAGAGACTCCTAGAGAGGTGACTGCCACATGAGAGCACTAACTTCTTCAGTGGGTTGGACCATTGATGAGTTTGTAGCTGAACAGGCTCTTAGAAGGCAGGCCTACTTGAAGGAAGTGAGTCATGGTGGGGGCATGAACATGGGGACTGTATCTGTACCTAGTCCTTTCTGGATCTTTCCAAAACGTTCTGCTTCCTGGTTGCTACGGTCTTTCTTCCTCCACACCCTTCCACCATGTTACATCTACCTTGGAGCCATCCAACCATGGTCTAAAGCCTGAAACTTGAAACTTCGAGCCAAAATAAACCATTCTGCCTTTAAATTGCAGATGTGAGGCATTTTGTCCCAGAAACAGGAAAGCTAATGAATACAACCTTCAAATGGGATTAAACCTGGGAAATTGAAGTGGTTTCACCATTAAGAATTTAATCCACGTAACTCACTCTATGAACAGACTTACAAAAATGTCACATGATTATCTCAGTTGATGCATTTAATAAAACTTGACATCCATTAATGCTATGACAGCCAAATAAAAATTAAAGGGAACTTCTTCAGTGTGACACAGTGTGTCACACCTAATGTAGGACTATATTTACTCTTCAGATCATGAAAAAATTGAGGATATCTGTTTTCACACTTGTGTTTAACATCATACTGGAATTTGTAGAAGCGCAATAAAGAATTTAAAAAAGAGGAAAATAAAGGCATGCAAATCAAATCAGAAAAGACAAAAATACAGACTTCTATTTTCAGTAAACACAGCAAATCAAAGATTTTACAAAACTCTACTGGAATTAATAAGTGATGTAAGCAATGTCACATATAAGGCAAATATTTTAAAAATCAATGTTATCTTGATAAGTTTATAATTTCATTACATTTTAATAGTAAAAAATGATTAAGCTATATTTATACTATAACAAAAAGTATGAAATTCTTACATTTAATTTAACAAAATATGACCAACATCTGTAAATTTTTTGAAAACTACAAAATCTGATGGAGGAACTTAGAGTAAGACCTAAATAAATGGAAAGATACATCACATGTTCTTATGGTAGATAACTCAGTACTGTTAAAATGCCAATTGTCCTCAAATTAATCTATACATGTAAATGTAATCTTAAGCAAAATCCCACTCAGATTTTTTTTGTAAAAGTTGGCAATTTTGTAAAATGTATGTAGATAGACAAAGATACCAGAATAGCTCCCAAAATCTAAAAATGATAAAGATTAGAATCCTCACAATGGCTAATTTCAAGCCTTTTTATCAAGCAGTAATAATTAAAGAGTATGGTATTAACATAAAGTAGACTTATAAATCAATAGAACAAAAATGTGCAGAATTTGCCAACACAAATGTAATCAATGTTTTGCCAAAGATGCAAAGGAAATTTAAGCATAAGAGGATTGTTTTTTAGCACATGTGCTGAAAAATTGAGTATCAGTATAAAAAAAAACTTGGTATACAAAAAGTATTTAAAGTAGATTATGGTCTTTCTATAAAAGCTTACACTATAAAATACCCTTAAAAAAAGAGGAAAATAATTGTCACCTTGGATTATGTAATGACTTATTAGAACCAAAAGCAAATTTCATTTAAAAAAGCAATTAGAATTTATCAGAATATAAACTTCTGCTCTTCAAAATACACTATTACAAAAATACAATTAGCTGACCTGGATAAAATAGTCTTGCATATCATCTTAGAGTACTGTCAGCAAGATAGCAGATCAGTTCTCATCCCAGTACTCACTTACCCACAGAGACACTAATATGGCAAGCAATTGTCCATGGACCAAGTGCCTTTGTAGGAGCTATAGGACCCCAATCGGCATCCAGAGGAGCTGATCAGCCACACCCATGGAGCCCAAGGCCAAGGACAGCCACCTTGAAAGGGCCCACCTGCCCCTGGGTAGCAGGTGTACCACGGTGGAAGTGGTTGCAGCCTGTGGTCCCAGTCCCTGAAACTGTCCCACCCACCCAAAGAGCAGGAGCCACGCCCACCTATACCACTGCTAACAGGGCCCCTGAACATGGACCATGAACATGGCTCCCAGACCAATGAACCAGAATAAAGAGCCAGGACATAAATTCATGCATGTATACAAGTTTCAGTTACAAAAAAATCAGATCTTAAGATTTTCGCTTTGTTTTTAATTTAAAAAAAAATGGCAGATAAAGTCATATCCAGAATATGTGCTTAAAAATCTCTTAAAATGAAATAAGAAAACAATATGCTAAAAATAGGCAGAATATTTGATCTGACATTTCACCAAAGAGGATATATGAATGGGAAATAAACACATATATGTCTAACATTATTTATCATTAGAAAAATGCAAATTAAAACCACAATGTGATAATATGACCCATGCACTTAATAGATTATTTTTTAAAAACACCATTAATAGTACTAGAGAGAAGCAACTGAAATTCTCATGTGTGGCTGGTAGAAATGCAAAATGATTGGATCACTTCAGAAAACAGCATGACAGATTTTTAGGAGTTAACAGGTATTTACTAGACAAGCCAATAATCTTACTCCTTGACCTTTTCCCAAGAAAAATGAAAACTTATATCTTCACAAAAACTGAATATTTTAGTGACTTTATTCACAAACTCCAAGGACTAGTAATAACCCAAATGTCCTTTAGCTGGTAAATTCATAAACAAACTGTGTTACATCCATACAATGGAATAATACAGATAATTAAGCAAGAACCAGGATAAAACTTTTGATATGCATACCAACAATGAACTTCTACTGCACTGTGGCAAGTAATAGAACCCAAATGCAGAGGTCTTAAACTAGTATCTGGTTCTAGTTCACTGCCATTCTACAAAAAGGCAAAAGGGACTAAAGATACATCAGTAGGTGCCAGGTACTGAGGGGAAGAATGTGTTAAATATAAGCACAAAGAATTTATGGGGACTTTGATTTGTTGGTGTAGTGCATATGCATTTTCCCAAACATGTAAAATCATATACTAGAAAGGGTGAACCTTATATATAAATTATACCTCAATAAAACTGACCGAAAACACAGAAATAAACTAAAAGGCCTCAGAATATATTTCAAGTCTAGTGTATCAATATTAATAAACTTGGCCCAAGAGCTAGAACCTACATGAACAGAACCAGTCTGACACAGACGAGGTTCAAAGTTACAAGCATGATCCAGTCTGAGGAAGAGGATGATGATGATGATGATGATGATGATGATGATGATGATAAAGCTAAAATGCATAGTCTCTACATTCTCCCCTCTCTAAAAACAACTGTGATCCTAAGATATTTTTATCATCTCCAGATTGTCCCTCATTACTCAGATGATCACTTCCATGGAATTTTGTCTTCTGATTTTACCCACTTTTCAGCCAATTCTGATCTTTATTCTTCTGTCCTCTGGTACTCCCAATGTGTCACTGGTAAAATCAACAGAAATCCAGGAACCCTATGAACATGTTCCCTTGACCTTCTAGTTATATCTGAAACCTGAATTCCCTTAAGAACAATTTCCTTTATATGAGATATGATAAAAGAGTATGGCTAATATGCAAAAGTTTAAATAGATTGCATTAAAAGACGCATGGCCATTAACTTCCTCAGAATACTCCCCTTCAATTTGAACACATCCCATCATTCTTCCAATGTGTCTTTCACTGCAGTAAGTGGTTTTTTTTATTATTTTAACCATTTATGTTACTTTTCAACCACTCCTTGTAGCCTTCTTATAGGACTACTATCTTCTCTCTCAAGTCCCTGTACTACCATGACAGCAGGGACGGAAGTTGTGTTCCTTTCTACTTAGTAATAATGCAGTTTGAAAGCCAGAGCTGGCACACAGTACCCCTCCTTACTACAGTTATCAACAGAGGCCCATCTAAGTGCACCTCCCTCCCCCTCCCACCTAGTCCTGTTCCTCCAGAAGAGCTATGCATGCTTCTATCCAAGTCCAATCCTCCACTGAAGAACCAGCTCTCCATCCAGTTTATGCACTGAAAGATGTCACTGCTGCACTTCGCGGCTGTCATTGTTGGAGTAAATGAACATTCCCTTAGCCATCTGGACACAATCAACTTTTAATTTCCTCTCCAAGGATTATATGCTTTATGCATTCCTCCTTTTTATCCAGACTATCTTACACCCTGTAGTCTACACTTCGCTTGGACCTGCCAATCTGAAGCAATTTGAGCGTTTCTTGATCAAGGATGCATTGTATCTGTAGATATCTACCTTTCTGGTTATACTTAAGCATGTCTCACAAAAAACTACCTAAAGAAACAAAACCTAATCAGACTTTGTCCTGGGCTCATGAGAATCCCATTCATGAAGCAGGCACTTCCGATTCTCTGATTTCAGAGGCCTTTCAGAGGCACCTTAGCTCCACAGCTCTTGGGTATTTTTATGTTTCTTTCTTCTGTGCCAATGACCCTGACTACACTCATCCCTGCTCTTCCCTCTTGGCTGAGACCCAAGCCAGTCAGTGGTAACTCTGTGACAGCTAAAAAAACTAAGCTCATTTCTTTCAAAATAAATCAAGAAGACTATGGCACATGAAGAGAGATAAAAATTGCAAAAGAGTGCATTTAATGATGGAGAAAGACATTTATGGATCTATTCCTCTTCCAAGAGCTGCCGAGCTAGTTTTCTGTTTCTGTTCTGTGCATACTCACATAGCCTTGGCAGAAAGAAAAGATTGTGCCCAAGAGTGCCTCACAGCTAACTTCTTATACATTCAGGTACCACAAACCTCAGTAGAAATCTCCTAACTCACCCAGGACAGCAATGCTACCCAAACCAGCTGTTCTCTCATCAAAATTACAAACCTATGCCTCCTCACAAAGGAGGGGCTTTGATCTGCTACAGATGGTGCTAGAGAACAGAATCAAGATAACCCATTCACTGCCAATCAAACTACACAGCAGTTGGAAAGAACTTGTCTCCAGTTCTGGGAGACCATTGGCTCCTTTATCAGCAGACATATAAAATCCTTTCCCTGGAAACCCATCCACCTTAGCTCATAAGCTACCTGTATCACATTTGTTGCTCAACTTTCCTCCTAGATGCTAGTTCTAAACTTGTATTCATTTCTTTTTTCTTTATCGTTGTCATTTCCTTTAAATAGTTTTCTCATGTGTGATATGAGAATGCTAAGGAAAAAAACTGCTAAAATTTACTGAGCATGTTAACACTTTTAAATATCTGAGATGTCTTTATTCCTAGGTTATAAATAGAGAATCTGAGGTTCTGATAATTTGAATACGTAAAGATCACACGGGAAAACTGGTGTTCGAATAAGAATGTGGGGCTCTTGCTGAAAGCCCTGCTACTTTCCATAGACCACCATGTTTGTGTTAAAAAAAAAAAAAAAGGCATTGACTCCATAGATGTACTGATTCCAAGATTTCATGGAATTCATCAAACATTGCCACAATCCGTATGTTCTCGCTTCCCCTCTCAGATAACAAGGTAGCTTGGCTACTGATTATCTAGCAACCCCTAACCAAGGTCTGGTTTCTCTTGACTTCAGCACTCAAAGGTTAGCCTGACCCTGTAGGAGCAGAAGCAGGAAGCAAACACTTCTGAGGACACAGAAGACAGCCTCAGAGTAGCTCGAACATTTAATTGAGATAGAAGTATTTCTACGTAGAAAACATCTATAAAGGTACCAAAAATTGTATGTAAAATTGTTAAATCTAGGATTCCCCCAAAGAGTTAAGTAGATTAGAATAATATTTTCATAATTTAAGGGGCTCGTATAACTTCACAAAGAATGAAAACCCTACATTTAAATTATTTTGATTAATGGAAAAGTAGCAGATGGGTTGTTTTTCTCTAGAAAACTGGGTAATATCCAGATTGGTAACTTTTTAAAAGTCTTTTCTTGAACAGCATGAGTCAGCTTATTAGTCTGTTTCCTTCATTTCGCAAACATTTTGATTTTCAAATCAAGTAAATAACTATTTCTAGCATTACTGATTCAACATAGAGACTAAAATAATGCGACCAATGATCATAAGTGGTACATTCATCCTGGTTCTTAAGTTTTAGTTTGGATGATTAGAATGTGGCTGTCCTGGAGTTGAGCTCAAATCAATGCAGGAAGAATGTTCTTCACATTAGACCAGGAGCTGCCCCTCACAGGCAAACTCCACTTCCTTCTTTTGTCCCCTTGCAACAACCACAGGCATTAGAACTCACCCCAACTGAGTCAGAAATTCTAAGAAAGGACATGATTTCAGAGAGGCCCCCCCAACATGCACAGTTTCTTACCCTGAATCCAGCAATCTCTGTAAGAAGCATTTATTAAATAAGAGATCATTTATTGAGTATATTTCAATCTACTTTCCAAACAGAACATTTTAAAATATAAATACATTATTCATTTCAAAGTCAGAGCCAAGTTGCACATCAATAGGGTGTCTTAATTTTTTAGAACATAGTGACTCAAACTACTTAATGTGTGGTTTATGAGTCAATATATCAAATTTGACTAACGCATTTGCTCTGAGTGGGGAAAAGAGCTTTTGGCATTCCAATTCCCAACTTCAGGGAGAAGATAGAAATGACATGATTCCCATGCTTTCCCATGAATTAAGATGAATCAGAGTTGATGAATAAAGTTTCTGGATTGTTTAATACCTCCTAGATATCAAGGCATTGGCAAGACAGGTGAAAATACTTCCTTGAGCAAGCAGTGATTAAGGACTTCCTCTGTGGGATGAATTCTTGTTAATTCCTATAGAAAACTTTATGTTAACATCTTTCCTTTTCCTTTGCCTTGCTCTCCTTTTAATATTTTTAAATACGCCAAATGTGGCTTTCTACTAATAACTGGCAGAAGGACGTGGGTGGGGGAGCACAGGGAATCTCCTCTTGTGCAGCCACATAAACAGCTTCACTAGAGAGTGGACAAGATATCCTGCGTAGCTACAGAGAGACGGCATATCTTTCTCCTGGCATAATGCGTACAGTGGTTAAATGTGACTAAATCCTTGGGAATCTGGACACAGTGATATCTATTTTGGTACCACTGACTTGATCCAATTCTGTAACTAAAAGGGAATCACCCTCTTTGTGCAAATGTTTGCTTTGTTGGAAATTCTCAAGCTGAAATTAATAGTATACATACTCAGAGGAGGAATATAAATCAAGCATGATAAACAACTCCTAGGCAATGTTTAGACTGGCCAAAAGTCATCCTAAGAATCATGCATAAGGACAGAATAAAACATTTGGCATATTTACAATGTGATTGCCTGTAAAATAAAAAGTGAAGTCGAGGCCAGTCAATTCAGCCAATTTCATTTGATTACTGGGGCCTATCAGCATAAGTGGATTAATGCCTAGACAAGAACCAAATCCCCATCTCTTTTTTGTGTTGCACACTGTTAATGCATTATGAATATTTGATATTCTTCTCCAGAGCTTACAAAACAGACTTGGAAATCATCTGGCCATTCGCTTTGATCTCTTGTTTAAAGACATATGCCAGTATTTTGCACCCCTGTGACATCATCTACCACAGCTCCAGGATATTAAAAAGCCAAAACTAATCAGGTAGAATTGGTGCCAAAAGAACTTTCAACACAACACAGTAGTGTTCCAGGAACCTGTGAGTGAGTCAGCAAAATGGAGCAAACTTACCTGGGCAGCCATGGAGTCTCCTTCAATTTCCTGTAGTGCTGACTCAGAAACTGCAAGGATATGCAGTAACAAGGTGCCTGTTCCATGAGGCAGAAATCTTATTTTGAATAACATCTTAGTACTGACTTCAAGCCAGATGAAAAAGGCAGCTTCTTCTGGAATTTTATTCTATTTCTGTTGTCTGATGCACAAGTGTTGTTAAATATTTACCAGCAATCTGAAGGCAATTTCTTAATATTTGTTCATCATAGATAGTTATTCATTAAGAACTCGATAAACTTCATTGAAGTTGTACAAGGTCAGCTTCACTACCTTAACACTGCTAACCCATCCCTGTAGAGTAAATATTTGCTTGAGTTTCTGGATGCCAAGTTCAATGGGATCATGTAATCTAAATTTCCTTTTGTAAATAAGGTGTGCCCTCAAGAGGATGATAGAACAGAATCCACACTCGTCGTTCTACTGTTCCTTGGATAAAAGAACTCACAACTCCAAAAGAACCCAGACTTAAGGCACTTTTGACCAATTTTCCAGCAGGAGTATCTTTGAGAAATATTTCCAAGTCACCTCAAGCCTTCCCAACATTTGTTCTCTCACATCCGCCAGTAGGAAGTAGGCTGTGCTGTTATATCTCTAATGGCGCACAACATGGATAAAGGTCATATTTTTCATTCACTGAATTGCTACTTCTTTGCAATGATTTTCAGGACAATGCAGTCTAATTTGTTTTCTAGAGCACAAGCCTCGAGACACATGTCTAAGACTTGACTTTCATATTAGTCTTACCCTGAATCAGTGGAGGTGGAGCTCTGATGGCAGGTCCTCCTGGATGGTCATTAACTGTCACCTGCTCAAAACACATCACTGAATGTGACCATAAGTGGGTCTACCTTGGACACAGAGTGGAAAACTTGTGATGTTTCCAACCTTTGACCAACCTTTGACCAACCTCTCACCGATACTAAATTTCTATAAAAAATATAAGTCATCCACCCTGTAACTCAGGAGAGTACATACAAGCATTATAACTGTCTACTATGATGATGATGATGATGATGATGATAATGATGATGATGATGATGATGAATAAGTCCACTTCCATAGAATATTCTAGGAAATTTAGAAAGTGACATACATTGTCACGTATAAAAATGACTAGGATCAGTTTCTTCCAGGGAATATATTTTAATTGGGAAAGGGGAAGGGAAAGAAAAGGATCAATTACATTTATTGGTAAACTACTGTATTGAAGACTTTGTACTAAGCAAATATCATATAAATTTTCTCTTTTTTATTCCTGTAACCATGTTGAACTGTAGACAATACTGTCTTCACTAAAGGAATGAATAAACTCAGTCTCAACACAGTTAATCAATTTGTCCAATGTCTAGAGCTGGTAAATATTAGATTTGGAATACAAGAAAGTCATTTTAACAAAGTAACATTGCTTAAATTGAGCAGAAAAGAGGATTGCAATATATAAGCTTTTTTAATGCACACACACACACACACACACACACCTCAGAAAGGATTTTTGAGGGCAGGCGATGTGTCACAGACCACAGAAAACTACGTACCTGAAACTTAGGTAAAGGATGACCCTGGGATGACCAGACTACTTAGACTCTTTATTCCAGGTCAGAATATATCTAACAGAATTAATCTCTGTCGTTTTCTCCATCTTATCTAAAAAGAATATTCATGTGACTGTGTAGGTGTGTGTGTGTCCAAATCAGATGCTCTCGGCTGATCCAGAGAAACATAGGCTGTGATGATAGCTAATGAGGTAAAATATAACTGAATGCTTGTAGAGATTAGTGTTTCACTCACTTTGCAGGCCTAAAGCCAGTGGTAGTCTGATCATCTATTCAGAGGATAACAATATGCAATGTAGTATATATGAGGGATCTCCTCCTGTAGGTGGTTGCCATTGTTAATTCCCTATTACCTTGTTTCAAAATCCAGTATCATTCTCATTGTTTTGTTTGGTTGGGTTTTATTCTATTTTATCTTGCTTGATTTCATTGTATCTGATGGCATAGGCAGCTATTTTGAAGATAACAAGATATATTTATGGTAGCCATTTTGGGTTTACTATTATCTTGTTTTGAAGCTCTGTATTGTATTCATTGTTTTGTTTTTATTGGCTCTATTCTGTTTCTGTTCAGTTTGATTTTACTATGACTGAAGGTATGGGCAGCTATTTTGAAGACAACAAGAGGCATTATGGTAGCCATTGTTGATTTCCTATTACCTTGTTTTGAAATCCTGTGTCACTTACATTGTCTTGCTTAGATTGACTTTATTCTGTTTTATTTTCCTTGGTTTTATTCTCTCTAAAATAAAGTGTAAAAATAAACAAATTAGATGCTCTCATCCTTTAAAAAGTATGGGTTGAACTCTTATAAATCTTTACCCAGTTAGTACTAAAATGGACATTCCAGTAAAAACATTGGAAATGAGAAAAGCTGTAAATGACTCAATTGTCATTTCCAGCACTTAAACAGGACTAATCACAAAGATCCCATGTCTGCCCAAATCTTCTCACTTATTTCTCCTCTCTTTGTTCCAATTAGCAGTTTATAATCTACTCAAGAAGGGAGTGCAAGGCATTTAGGAAATAAAAGCTAAGCCTAAAATATTGCCTGAAGTATTACCAGAAATCATGTTTTAAATTTCAAAGTGACTTGCGGTGCTCTTAAACTTCCAGCCTGTGCCACGAGACCACAGAGATAAATAGGGCACTGTAACAACCACATGAAGGACTGCGTTGCAACATGAAATGCACATACTATTCAGCATGAATCACCTAAAATAAAAAAAGAACTAGAAAAGAAGATGTTACAACATTTCAAATAAGCCACAACATACCCATCTGCACATCTGCACTTGCCTTCAGGTCATGAAACATCACAGGAATAGAATCTTTGAGAACTCAAGAACTATTGTGCACCCTGATTTAGCAACCCAATTAATCATATCCTTGGGTCCACAGTATCATCTGTGGTTCTCAGCACTGACTGACTGCATAGCAGAATCATCTGAGTTTGTTGTTTTTGTTTTGTTTTGCAACAGCGAAGCCCAGGCCCCAACACCGGAGAACTGGTTTAATTGTTTTAGGGTGGAAGTCATACATCAGTATTTTTTTAAAGTTCCCATGGTGAATCTATTGTAGGTTAGGGTTGAGCACTAGTCTGTTAGACATATAAAATAGATTTAGAGATTATTATCCGTTTTGCCCTTAGGGTTGCTTGAACTGCCATCATAGCTCTATAACCTGTAAGAATTTGGCCAAGTTACTGATTCCTGCAGTTAAGTTTCTACATTGCTGAAATGGATCTCAAGGATGATTGTGAGGAAAAAAATTCTACTACTAGAAGAAGAAGAAAATAATAAGTTCTGGTGAGATTATAGAGAAATTGCCACTGTTGGTGGGAATGTGAAATTGTGCAGCCACTTTTAAAATTATTTTTCAAGTAACTAAAAATAGAATTACAAAAAAAAATGAAAATAAAATTGAACTCAGTGTATCTCCTTGGCACACCCTGTAGCCTGGAGCCTGGATCATCATGATGGGTATCTATTTTTAAAGTGACAGTCCAGGCTCCCGGCTACAGGGTGTGCCTGGGAGGTATACTGAGTGTGCCTAGATCTTTTAACCTGAACAACTACTTCTAAGATAACAATGTGCAATATATTAACTAGTGTTAATTTCCTACTTTTTTTTTTAAATTCTGTATCACTTCTATCCTTTTTTGTTTTACTTTTTAAAATAAAAAAATAGATATCCATGGACCCAAACATGTTATTTTCCACACAATTTTTACTTGTACATACGTGTGTTTAAGTGAACATTCTGTGTCTGACCTATAATTAAAATATTTCAAGTGTAACATCATTGATTTCTTTGTCTATGCAATTTAAAGTATGACTTTACACTGCCAAAAAAATCTTGAAAGTAGGAAAATACTGTCCGCTCACATTTGTTCTATTCCTATATCCCAAGTTTCAAGAAACAGTGTGGTATTTGATGACTTTTCCCATTTTGTTCAATGCTGACCAAATAGCCCTATATTTACATTCTCACACATGACACAAATACTCTCATGATATCATTCTTTGTAACAAAAACATGTTAACTTTCTACCCTGTGCCACTGAGAGATTCAGGTCAATTTTTTTGTGAGACTGAAGGAAGAATTTAACTTTTATCTTTTTTTCTCTAATGCCTTACCATTCTTCCTGAAACAAATACTTACTATATATTTACACAGTAAAACTTTGGGTTGTGATTAACTTATTCTGGGTGTGTTCCACAAAATGATATGAAAAAATATTTGCAATAAATTTTATCTTGATAAATGACTGATGTCTTGCGATATGAGTACTACATGATGCCAAATGTCACATGATCACAACTGAGCCAATGTTTCTTCTGTTTCTGCCTCTCTCTCTCTCTCTCTTACTCTTTTCCCTCTCCCTCCCTCTCTCTCTCTCTCTCCTCTGTCTCTCTCACCACTTTGGAATTGTGGGTGATGGTCTCCCAAAGGCAAGAGGTTATGGAAGAGATCTTACCTGCAGAGGAGTTGGAGAAAAAGGTGGGGGAATCCCTCACTCCAAATGACATTGGGGAAATGTGTAAAATGTGGAAAACACTGCAAGATTTTGTAAAAAAGCAACACCCAAATAAAGATGTAGCAGTGGGAACTATGAACCTGTTTAACAGTAATGTAATGTCACATTTCTGCAAAACCCTCAAAGGAGGCAAAAGCAAGTGTCATTGGATAGTTCCTTGTTAAAATTACACCAAAAAAAGAAAAAAAGAAAAAAGATCCCATTGAACCAATAAACAGCAGTGTTTCCATTAGTGATGGAGAAAGTCATCCTGCCAGTAACCTTACTCTTTTGCCTCCCTCACACCAGCCAGGGAGATTGTTAAGTGCAGGTTAATACGTTTATTTTTCTTTACATTTTATATTGTCTTTATTATTTTCCATTATGTTATACTACAGTAACCACTTCTATATGAATATTTTTGACGAATCATTTGAATTTCTATTATTTTCTATGGGAACTTTAATATGTAAATGCTTTAGATTACAAGTATGTTTTCAAAATGAATTATGCTCACAACCCAAGATTTTACTATATTTTTAAATATTTATTTCAACATCTTGATGATTGAATGGTGGAACACAGGCAAATGATTCTGTCTGGTATCTACTCAAAATCAAAAATGCTAAAGTCAACGAAAAATAAATACCAATATTGTGTGCAACTACTGCAGGGCTTACATTTAGAAGACTCTTTTGCTTCCATAAAAGTTTTGCGATAAATTTTTACATGTTTTGAAAGGTAGGTTGTATTTTCTTTCTATCCCGGATCTCTAGTTAAATATTTTAACAAATCAGATGGTGTTTTCTTCCATGGGTGTAAAAGAGACAGAATCAAAATTAAGGCTACTACTTCAAGAGCATTTTAGCATTCGTGGTGATGTTTAGAATACAAAGTAATTCTCTTTCAGTGAATGACTGATGTACTTTATGATACAGAACTACTCACATTATAGTAATGATATATATGATCCTATGTGACCGACACTATTCATTGCCACCCATCGCATACTCCTGCACTGTATTCTATAGGACAGCGATGTGTTCAGTTTCAGGTGATCTATTATGATTACACTGAGTCTGTCATACTTTATTTCCCAGTTGCCCTTGCAGCTAGCAACAGTCATGTGACCCAGTGCTTGTCGTGTGATGTACTGAGTCTTCTGGTAGGCTTCTGGTATTTTGCTTTTCTAATGAAAGGGGACAGGCAGTCCAGGTACAGCCCCTTCTCTGCAGTTTTCTGACTGAATGAAGCATCCTGGGTATGACCAGCACCGCAGAAGGTATCTTATTCTTGATAGGTAGCAACCCTCAGGGTAACAGACAACAAAATAAGAATACCTGAGCTTAAAAAAAAAAATTCCTAATCTTTTGGGAGTTCAATCAATTCCAGCAAATATCTACACTTGACTTTTTTCTTATATGAAAAAAATAAACTATTCAGAAGAAACGCATATCTTCCATGTATTAAAGCGACTATAGAACATAATTTCTTCTTGTAAAAGTGATAACACAGTAACATTTGATCTATGAATGGGAAATTGTCTTTCATAATAGGTCAATCATCAGGAAATACTTTTCAAATTCGCTTTAACTCTTGCCTTCATTTTTCTTCCAAATTCCTGGCATTAAAAACAACTATTGCTGCTACCTCACACTACTTAAACATGCATTGCCATAGAAACAGACTGCCCCTCCTTCTCAAATATGTGTGTATGTATGTACATATACATATCTGCATAATCATGTACAACTTCTGAATAAACTCCTCCTTCTAAATCCATATATCTAGGCTTACATGTCTGACAAAGTGATGAATAGAGCAATAGTGCTTCTTCGGGCCACAGATAGTTCTAATCTATTTTATTTGCCATAAGTAGGACAATACCATTGCATTTTCTAAAATAAAATAAATAAACTACCATTTACACTAATTTGAAGATTTCTTAGTAACGTTGGTTTCAAATTATAACATGGATACACAAAAATAGCAAAACAGGTAGTAAAGATCTCATGAGCAGGGTTTCTTCCTCACCAATGTGACTCATGTAACAAACTTGAAATTTGACCTTATTGTATTTACGTAATAGCAATTTCTCCCTGCTTACCTCATAGGATGTTGAGAAATTGCTCCAAAATTTTAAAATAATCTACATATCAATGCTATTAAAGTACTTTTTCCATTTCATACACTCTAGAAATATTTGGTTGCTAATTTAGTTATAATATGTAATCATCTTGCTACATAAGATAATTGCATCAGCCACACAAAATAATTAGTTTACTTTGGAGCATATAACATACCTTGGATCTTTATACTTCTATTTGGCATGAGCACGAGGTTATTGGCCTAAATGATTTTTTTCTTTATATAAACTTATTAAAAGTCCTTTAATGAAGTGACAACCTCATGGCTATAGAAGAACCAAACTATGAAGCTATAGATTTTCTTTAAATTAAATTATAAATATTCTACAATTTCAATACATGCCTACAATATTTAAAACTATTCACAAATATTTTCAGAATCTCAGTTAGCAAGTGTCTAGTATCTTTAGTGCCAAGAGAGGCAAATGTACATTATCTATTCTTTTGGAGGGTAAAATTGATATTATTTAATCTACTTTACTATCACCAGCACAAAAGAGCAAAACAAGTTTTTAAATTGAAATTCTCTTTCTTACTATATCACCTTTCATATAAAAGGCTAGACACTGAAATTGTCACATATTTTCAATTAACATCCCTATAAAAAGAAATGCAAAATGAAAGAAGAAAAGAATAAGTGAATTAAAATAGTTGATAAAAAATTAATTTTTGGTAAAAACTAAATGCCACAAATCCAATAATTTCCATGGTCAAAACCTGAAGAAAAATGAGAAAAAAACCTACACCGTCACCTCATAATGAAGTGGCTAAAAGTCAAAAAATTAAGGAAAATAGACTTCAAAATAACCAAAGGCAAAAAACTACATAATATACTAAGGAACAAAGATAAGAATGACATCAAACTTTTGGTTAGAAACATCAAAATCCAGAGGACAGTGGAAAGAAAAGAAATTACTAAAATTCTATACTGCACAAGAATAGCCTTCAAAAAAAAAAAAAAAAAGAAGGGGGAATTAGTGACTTTTTCATATATACAAAAGCAAACATTCATTATTCATTGCCAGTAAACATCTACTGGCAGTGCAAGAAATTCTAAAAATACTGTTTAGGGAAGAAGAAAAATGATACTAGAGGGAAGTTTTGATTTAAGAATGAAAAACATTGTAATTAATACAAGTATGTAAAAATTAAAGTTTTAGAGATCTTTTTAAAAGTTTTTTAAAAGGTACAATACTACTTAAATCAAAACTGAAAATACTGTGTTATGTGATTTATAACAAATGCAGAAATAAAATTCATCATATTAGTGATGTACAAAAGCTGACAAAGGAGAAATAAAAACATGATATCACAAAACTCTTAAAATTTACATGAAATAATATAGTAGGTAGGCTGTGTTAAAGCAAAGATATATAATCTAGAAGAATCACTTCAAAGTGAATAATAGGCTAAAAATGTATATTAAAATGAAAGAAATTATGAATTCCAAAGAAGATAAGGAAAAAGAGAAGAACAGATGGAACAAATAGAAAAAATAACAGTTCAAACCCAAAATATTAATAATCACCAATTTAAATTGCCTAAACACTCCAATTGAAAGGTAAGGATCATCAGATTTGACTTAAAGAAAAAAACAGCAAGACCAAATTAGGTACTGGTACAATCACTCCATTGTAAATATAAAGACGGATAAAATTATTAAGATGGCAAAAGATATACCACATCATCACTATTCAAAACAAAGTTGAACTCCCAATATTCATATCAGATGTAGTATATTTCAGTAAAGAATATTACTAGAAAAATATTTTGCTTCAAAGTAAATAAAGCAAAAACTGGTACAACTGAGGAGAGTGATGGACAGATCCACAATTATAGTTGTATATTTGTAAAATGCTCTAAATCATGATGCACAAAAAATTAGTAAGGATATTAAAATTGGTAAAGATATAAAAAGATAACAGCACTATCAAACAAATTTGCTTACTGACATTTCTAGAAGGCTGTGCATCAACTTTAGCAGACTATGTATTCTTGAATATATATGGAACATTTTTGCTAAATGCTGTATTTTCAACCATAAAACAAGTACCAATAAGATGAAAAGAACATATTATGTTGTCTACCATTGGATTAAATTAGAAATCAGTAATAAAAAATAGAAAGTTTCCATTTATTTACATTTCTTAGGAGGAGGTACTGGGAATTGAACTCAGGACCTTGCACTTGCTGGGCAGGCTCTGTGCCACTGAGCTGTAGCCTCGGCACTTACATTTCTTAATAGCCCAAAAAGTCAAAGAAGAAATCACAAGGAAAACTGTAAAACAAATTAAATAGAATTGAAATCACAACATATCAAAAATCTATAAGATTCAATTAATACAATGTTTAAAAGAAATACCGTAGCAGTATTTATAGGTAAAAGACTTTAGAAAGCAGAAAAAGATAAACTCCAAATAAGTGGGGTTATGAAACAAGTTAGATTTTTAAAAATCGGTAATAAATAGAACTACAATGAAGAAAAGCAATAAAGTCAAAGATTGACTCTCTGAAGAAAAAGAAAAAAAATATATTGATAAACCCTGGCCAGAAAGATTAAATGAGACAGAAGAAAAGAAAGGCAGAGAGAGAAAAAGAGATACAAATTGTCAATGTCAAGAATGAGTGAGGGGGCTGGGGATGTAGCACAGTGGTAGAGCTCTTGTTTTGCATGCCCAAGACACTGGGTCTAGCACCTCAAAAAAGATGAGTGGGGGGACATCACTGCATAATCCACAGATGTTAAAAGGGTAATAAGATAAAATGATAAACAGTTATTCAATAATTAAGAAAACTCTACTGAAATGATAAATTCCTTCAAAGATAATACTAAAACTCACTAGAGAAGAAAAAACTTGACTAATCCTATATTTATTAGGGAAAACAAATTTATAATTTCAAAACTTTCACAAAGAAATATTCAGACTAAGATAATTTCTCTTGTGAATTCTACCAAACACTTGAGAATAAATAAGGTATGTACATAGACTCATTAAGAAAGTAGAAAGGATACATTTCCGCATCCATTGTAAAAGGACATCATTATATTAATATCAAAACTAGATAAAGTCATCCATTTTTTTAAAACTGATCAGTATAAAGACACAAAATTCTTTAACAAAATTTTTATAATTTTAATTCAACTCAATATAGAAAGAATAAATCATCATTATCACCTGGCACCTTGGTTTCTCTTCAGAAATGTAAGTTCGGTTTAATGTGAAAAAAAAAAGCAAGCTAGTACAATTTATTGATTTCAAAGCCTACAAAAGGAAAAATCATGTAATTGGTTCAACAAATATAGAAAATACCATCAACCAAATTCAACACTTAAATCATGACAGAAACTCTTGGTAACCTAGGATTATAAGGAAACCTGAGAGGACTGAGTCAATATTCAAAGATTGATGGCATTTCATCCAATAGCTAAAAATTAAAAGTTAAAAATTAAAATTTGCAGACAGCATTACTGTGACAGTTCATGGTGTTTATCAATTTAGCTTGATTAAGAAATGCCTATCAGAATCAGTAAAGTCCAATTCTGGATGTGTTCGCGGGACTGCCCAGCAATGATTGGCATGTGGGCCAGCAAACTGAAGGAGGAAGACTCTCCCTGATGTGGGCGGCACCAACCAATAGACTTAAAGCTCAGATAGAGCAAAAAGGAAGGGGTGGGAAATCTGGCCTGCAATAGCACCCTCCATTGTGCTTGAGTGGTTTCGTTGCCACTGCAGCAGCCACCTGTGGAATTCACTCCTGCTTTTGTAGCATTTCAGTGCAGACTCACAACAGCTACTCTCTTCCTGGGAGCTTGCAGGCCTGTCACCAGTGCTGTGTCCCTAGTCCCTCTTGTTCTAAGGCCCCTGGGATGAAGCAGTTATGAACTCGAACTCTTCAGTGTGTGGGTTGCCACCACAGACTATTCTGCCTCTAATCTTGTAAGCCTATCTAAAAAATCCCCTTGCACAATCAGCAAGATAGATGATAGATAGATACATAGATAGATAGATAGATAGATAGATAGATAGATAGAGATACTGTTTTTCTAGTGAACTCTGACCCACACAAGTACCTTTCACAATAGCATCAGGAAATATTTAGGGATAAGCAACAAATATTTGTAAGATTTATAAGTGGTAACTCTGAAACATTATTGAGATAAACACTGGAATAGATAAATTATGTTATTAAATCAGGAGATCCGGTATTGTAAAAACATCACTTTATCTCAAATCTAAAGACTCAATACAATCCAAATAAAACCCCACAAACTCCACTCATCTTTTTTTTTCCAGTAGAAACTATCAAATTGATTCTCAAATGTCCATGAAAGTACAAATGTGTCGTGTACATGCACCAACTTTACACAAGGAATGTAAACATTATTTACTCCAACATGCACTAATAAAAAATAAATTAAATAAAATATTTTTTAAAAATGTCAAAAGGAAGGACAAAGCTGTAGGTCTCACACTATCAGAGTTCAGGAACTTACTATAAAGCTTCAGTAACCAAGGTAGTGTGATACATGTACAAAAGAACAGAATAGAACAAAAAAAATGTAAATACGCTTTCAGTCAATTCATTTTCTTACAGAGGTTCCAGGGAAATTCAATGTAGAAAAATAATCTTTCCAAAAAACATTGCTGAACAATTTAATATCCTTATGCAAAAAAAAATTTAATAATGAGTCTCACCTCATGTAAAAACTCAAAATGACTCATAAACCTACATGTAAAATCTATAGTTATAAAGCCTGTAAGAGAAAACTGAAGAAAACTAATATTTTTTCCTTGGGTTCAATAAAAACTTATCGAAGAGGCAAGAACTACGACAGAGAAAACATAAATAAAGCTTCAACAAAATTTAAATATTTTGCTTTTCAAAATCACTGTGAAGAAAATGAAAAAGAAGTCACAGATTGAGAGGAAAAACTTTGGAAAACACTTACCTGTTAAGAACTATGAAAGGTGTGAGAAATTTGTACCACTAGCAAGCTGACTACTAGCAATTAGCATCCCACAATTTCATGTGTTCTTACGGCTGAGAAAGCCTCCCAGGTCACAGTTAGGCACTTGTTACAGCGCATGTATGGGGTTGATGTGTGGCCAGGCCTTGGAGACAGCCCATGAAGTCAAACCTGAGCTTAAGATAGTCTGCTCTTTCTAAAGTGCCACAATAAAACCTGGGGGATACTGTACTTTCTTTGCTATCCTAACAGCAAAAAATCTTCCGTCCTCAAAAGAAGACACTATCTCAAACTCTTCAACATCTCAACTCTTTTGCTATATGAGCACCTTAAGAAGGATGGTCTGAAACAATAGCTGACTAAAGCTGTCAGTGCCACTGCTCACAAAATGTACAAAAACACAAGAGATCCATGGGAAATTATCTCCTCACAAAGTACTCAGAGGAGAACAGGTATCCTGAGCATATGAAGAACTCTGAAAATCCATTAACTAAACAACCTACAACTTTACTAAAATGCATGGAGACATTTCACCAAAAAGAGATGTTGATATGATGGTGGGGAGGGGAGCTTGTGAAGAAGTACTCATCATTAGTTATTAGAGAAATATAAATTAAAACCCAAGGCACTGTCCAACACACCTCTAGAATGGCTAAAATTCAAAAAGACTGCCCATGCAGAGTGCTGGTGAGGGTGTGGAGCAACTGGAAATCTCAAGCATTGCTGGTAAGATTATAAAATAGTACATCACATCGGAAGACGGCTTGGCATTTTCTCACCAAGTCAAACATACCCATGCCATTTTACCCAGAAATTTCACTGGTATTTACCCAGGGGGGAAAATGTCCACACAAAAATCTGTATGCTAATGTTTATAGCAGCTTTATTCATAATAAGCAAAGCCTGCATGCTGGAGTTAGCACTCCGTGAGTCTCCAACATTTCTGTATGTCTTGCAAGCAGAGTACTGACTACCTTCGTCTTAGATTACCTTTTTAAGGATGTGTTAGACCTGTCTTAGAAGACATGGTTCTCTCTCTCTCAGGAAAGCCCAGGTTTGTTTTGCTACATCAAGCAATAATCTCTGGATCAAAGGCCAGACGGGCTTATAGGGAGTCATCAAAGATCTCAGTTTCCTAAGTTCAAGCTTCCTCTAGTGATGCTGCTTCCTCTACACACATCACTAGACATCTTCACGTCAGCCTATGGGAACTGGGCTCAGGAAAGGGGCACAGATGCTGGGACTCTGGCTGTGTTACTATGATGAGATTAATCACCCTTGGACCATGGCCTAAAAAGATAGGGGATGCTCAAATTTCTTGCTTTTGTATTTAACAACTGTTTACCCAGAACATTTTAGAATATCAATTCATTTAGTCATAACAATCTTGCTATATGTGCCACTGTGGTCCCCATTTTACAGATGAGGGAACTGAGGCACAGAGCGGAGACTTTCCCATCAGCACCAAAGCCAGGTCCCTGGCTGTTGGATGTACACTCGATGTGTCAGGTTGCTGCTCTACCTGCCTTTCAAAACTCTTTCATGTAAAGTGCACTAAATCATGCAGCCATGAGCAATTAGCAGCAAAAATGAGGCCAGAAACAACAACAAAAAACTAGATTCTAAATCTCATGTTCTTTCCTCTGTAAAGTACCCATTTCTACATGATTAAGACACCTTTGTATGAGGCTGGTCACCAAGACTTCTTACTAACAAAATTCTTCCTCTGCTCCTCAAATTTTCGAGTTGATTGTTTCTCGTTTTCTCAAGTGGAAACTTTCTCCTCAGTTCCATTCATTCTACAAATCACTACCACCAAAGCATGACCAGCTAAGCCACAACAAAAAAGCCTCAGCATTATGCATTCCTTACACAAAACGGGAGAGAGAATGAAACAAAAAAATAATAACCACATGTAGCGCCTGCTTTTATTTGTTCTGGAAACGTAGGAATAAAAAAGCAAGTTGATTGCCCACATCTGCAAAACAAATACTTGGTGCTGTTTAATTTACCATCACCACCCTTTCGGGGGCTGCACTGGAGGGAAGCAAGCAGGAGGCCTTTTTTCCACTTCGTTCTCCTTATTTGAGTTTGTCATTTCATCCTGTGTAAAAAGATGTTGAGGAGAATCATTTTCCTGGAATGGTTAGCTATGCTCCGTAGCTGGTCCCTACAGAACTATCCTAAAATTTTATAAAGAACGTCAACACCTATACTTAGCACCTGACACCTGCTCAGCTTTATAAGAAGTAACAACACCAGGTTTTCCACAGTCAGTCTCCCTGCTACTGCTACTCTCCGCACAGTGGATCCCAGGCTTGACTGTGCCTGGGAGTCTTCTGGGAGCCCACGCACTTCTGACACCTTGATGCCTCTGACAGAGATCTCTGACTGGTCTAGGATGCCACCCTTGGCCATGGGATTTTTAAGCTTACCAGGTAATTCTAATTGCAGATACAGTTCAAGTGACTGTCACACAAGAAAAGGGAGGTTCAGAGGTTGCCTCTGAAGTCCATTTGAGGAGGGACTCCCCTCTTCCAAGTGTATGTGTAGGGGGTAGGAGGACCATTCTTGGATAGCCTGAAAGTGAGAAGGATGGGGACAATTCCAAAAGGGCTTGTCCTACAAGATAGGATACTACTTGTAGGCATGTTGACCTTTCATCTATTAGCACAGAAGAAAAAAGAGTAAGGAAGACATTAGGTAGAAAGAAAAAGTTAAGCTCTTAAGGCCCAAATAAACTACACAGAAATTGGCTGTTAAGTGAACATAACTACCAGTTGTCTCCCACTGCAGTGTACCCAAGAAAACTGTTGATCATGTGCCCAGCCATGGTTCAAAGACTGATGGTGGGAATTGTGGGCACTAGAAAACATGAGGTTCCACTATCAGAGGACTGGGCAATGTGGAGACCACACTAGTGCCCCAGGAGAAGATCAAAGCAGAGACATAGAAAACAAGGAGAGAAGCAGCCACAGACAACCAGCAGTGATTAAAACCAGGGCCACATGACTACCTCAGAGATGCTCCCCCACCCTGTTCCTCCCTCCCCCCATCCCAAGACATTGGAGGTTCCTGAAAGATGGGGCAGATTTTGAGCTTTGGAGAACATTGTGAGCTTGACATTGGAAAACCGAGCTGAGTTATAGTAACCAAAATGGCTCAGAAATGTGCAGAACCAACCAAAGATATTGCCTTACAGCAGAAAAGTAGCCATCTAATTTGCCAAATCAAAGGAAGAACTAGAAAGACAAGTCATTAAGTCTTTCACTGAGCTGAGATTCCTGAGCAAATCTGTTAGCTTTGTGAGAGTTTGCTCACGTTCGCAGAAGTTTATTTCTATGGAAAGTAAATGAGTACACTCACCAAAGGACACATCGACTGGTGTTACTCTCACACTGTCAATGTGCGATTTTAGCGTCCCTTGCATAGACCCTGACTGGGCACTACGGGTAAATGCCCTGAATTTGATTCTGTTGCAATTTCACTTATGTTTGATGCCAGGGGTAGAAGTAGATTCTGATGTAGCTGCAACGAGTGAGAGATAAAATACACACCAAGCAGTTACACTGGCATTGTGCAGATCCTGTAACTCTTTCACCCTTAATCTCCTCATGCAGAGTGTGGGAAGGACACTGTTAGGAGGACCAGGGTTCTTCACAGGAGGGTGGGACACGGGTACCCAAGGGATGTTCATAGAAATCAATGCTAATAAACACTTGTGTAGAGTAAAACTCTAGCTAATAACCTGGTGAAATGAACACGAGTATCAGAAGGATTTATTAAAGGGTTATTTTACAGAGAAGCCATCCTTGTGACACAGATGTGAGGACATAGTACCTTATCTTCCTCCAGAATTTTTTTTTTTTTTTTTTTTTTTTTTTTTGTGTGTGGCACCGGGGATCAAACTCACAACCTCGCACCTGCCAGGACAGGCGCTTAAGCCACTGAGCCAAACTCCGGGCCCTGGTTTTTTGAGGCAGGGTCACACTACGTAGCTCAGATTGGCCTTGTGCTTGCATTGTAGCCCAAGCCAGCCTCAAACTCACAATGCTCCTCCTACCTCAGCCTCCCCAGTGCTGGGATTAAAGGCGTGTGCCACCACGCCTGGCTTCCTCCAGATTATTGATTAAGGTCTCCTGGAGATCTTTAAGCAAATTTATTGTACTAACAGCCACACATCAGCTAGATAAGCCTACTTAAAACTATTTCGCTTGAGTTTTAAACATTAAAATGCAAGGTATCCGATCCTTTAAAGAAGACAATAATATAAATGTGAAATCTGATTGCAAAATATGGTGAATGTATAAATAGAATGTATTACAGTAAAAGACACATTGTCATTAATCCTCCTCAAAGTACTCCCCCTCACTTTGAACACATCCCTGTTCTTGCCACTTTCTGACGCAGCTCTGCAAGTCCTCTTTCTTGAGTGCCTTTGGTCACACTGTCTTGAATTGGTTCCAAACACCTACCTTTCATGGTCATTTTGACTCTGGGGATGAGCCAGAAGTTGCACAGTGCCAGATACAGTGACTCGGGAGAGTGAGGATGCATCGTAATACTTTTACAAGCCTGCCTTTCTGTTGGATGCCACGGGGCAGTAGCATTCACTGTATTTTTTTTTTTAATCACACCTTGTAAACACACAAAACAGGACTTCCAGAACTGCTCCAGAAAATGGGAAGAACAATGAGATTAGTGTGTTCTGAATGAAGGGGAATATTTTGAGGGGGATTGAAGGTGATGTGTTGTTTACTGTAATTTTTTTTAATTTAAATAGTCACTGTATAGTTTGATCACCCCTTGGAAACAGAAAGGGGTTCTGAAAGAGGAAATCAGTAACAAATACAGATCCAAAACTATCATTTTTTTTTATTTTAGAAGGCTGGCAAAACAGAGAAAGAATACTCCCAAGAGCTTAATGATCACCATGGATCCAAGTAGCACAAACACAAAAGTAATCATACTAAGTAAGGATTGCAGAGTGATACGATTTAGATCTAGCTGCCTCCCAGGAGCCTCATGTGTTCATAGGTGGGCCTTTCAGAGGCGATTAGATTATAAGGGTTTATGACTGACTTGCCATCAGAAGATGGGGTCTGGTAGGAAGAGGCAGCTCGCTGGGGGTGGGGTCTAGAACAGTTTACCTCCCCAACACCTCCGTCCTCTCTTTCTGCCTCCCCTTTGCCATGCCAAGGGTGGCTTTCCTCAGCCAGACATCCCCTGCCAGGCCCCTGTGTCACGTCATCCTTCCTTGGAGCCAGGGAAGTACAGACTGAAACCTCTATGGACGGTGAACCAACACAAACCTCTCCTTTAACTTGTGGGTGTCAAGTCCTGTGGCCTTGCGACAAGAAAGTGGCTAAGAAACAGAGAAACTGAAAGCTTTCCTGGAGGAGAAGAGAGAATTATGCTTTTCCTTTGAGTAGAAGTAAGAATAGCTGGAATAAGTCCTGAAGTCTCACAGCTGATAGAAAGTCACACACCTTCATTTAGGTTTTTTAAAAAGGTAAATGCTTAAACACTCAGTTTGCATCAGTTATTGCTTACAACTGTATCCTTTGTCCTTTACTTAGGAGTGTGAGTGTCTTTTACTACTTTAACGCAATCTGAGGATTAAATCTCATCAATATTTATCTGTGTCATTTCCTTAAATGTACTGCATGAAAAAAATCAAAGTCAAGAACACATTTCTTTCTGCCTGAAGAAAACCTATTCTCTGGCACCAACAGAACTCGAGCTCCAAACCAATGGATTTTAACTATGGTTGTACCTCAGAACCACCTGAGACTTTAAAACCAAAATGGAGAGGGGAAAAGGGCTGAAGGAAAGGGAGGGTTAAGAGAAAAGTTATGTACAGGTACAAATTCCTTACGATGAATGTGATCAATATGTATAACAAACATGTATAAACAAACAAATAAACAAACAAACAAACCAATACGTGCTTGGTTCCCAATTCAAGTCATCTGAGTCCTAGGGTGGGTACTGCCCAGAAACATGTACTATAATATGGTAGGTCCCCAGAGACACTAAAATGACTCTTCCATTGTAAACATCACCATTCACCTGGTCACAATAACCAAAATTGTAGTTGTTACCCCCTCTGCAAGAGTTAATGCAATACACTTCTTGCCTCATGATGAAGCTAGGAGTCATCTACTTTTTAACTTAGCATTCTCTGCCAAACTATCCTGCACAAGTCTAACCTATACTAGTTTAAATAAAATAGTAATTATATACCAATACTTTTCAAAAATATTAAGAGTTACCAATGACAAAGGAAACTTCCAGCTGACCTTATTAGAGAAGAATTTGTGGAGAAGACCTAAGCTTGATCCTAGGAGATAATGATAATGAAGTGGATGGGCAAAACTTAGAGAATATTCAAGTTCAATTTTTAGTTCAAGAAACAGTCACTGGAAGACCATGCTGGGGCAATCAACATGATAGAAGATGAAGATGCACACCAGGCTCTGTCCCTGAAAGTTTCATGCTGACTTGAACCTGAGTGCAGGTATTCAGCAGGCACACCAACAGCTGTTGGAATAACATAGCAGGTTTCAAGGCAGTTGGAAGAATATGGCAGTGGCTTTTTGAGACAGGCCTTTCAGCATGTAAAGGAATCCAGCAGCAAGAATCAAGGGAAATGACTTTACAAGGCAAGGAACAGCACAGTAAATAGCCTAATTTGACAGAGCATAAAAACTAAAAGGTTTAATTAGATATCTAAAAAGGCTTAAATCGTATTTTAGAGAATTCTGAATGCTAGATGATACATTTTATATTTAATTTAATAGTGTGGACACATCAAAATTTATGCTCCATGCAGTTACATAATCAGAGTTGTAATTTAGAAGGGAAAATCTGACAGCATCTTGTAGGCTAATTGACAGCAAGGAGGGAGGGGAAGGAAAACTGCCCGGCTCAGACTGGAGAGGAAGGCACCAGTAAGGGGTAAGCTCACCCTCCTCCCCAGGGCTGCACCTACCGGGAAAATGTCATGAGAGTCCTCCTACTTCAGTTGTAAAACAAACCCTTTCAAAAGAGTAATAAGTAAAAACTCAAGTGTAACAAATGATTAACACCCGACAACTTCCTGTGGAAATTAAACCATTCATGCATTTAATTTGCCTCATATTATATTATACACATTTCTATATTAAATATGTATTAGATGTATTATTCATGTATTTGTACATAAATTTACACATGGAGTGTGTATCTCTGAAAAGGCATATACTCTACTTTGTGTTGCTTCGGGCAGGTGGGTGAGCAATGCCTGACGGACACCCGATGCACATGCCTATATCACCTCCTCTCTGCCCCAGGGCTCCTCCCAGGAGCAAGGAAAACACTGGAAAACCCAGGTCATTGACTTACCTTCCATTCTATTATTGAAACATATGCAATTCAATCTCAGAACCCTGAGATTATTCAGTTGCATTACAAAACTTGCATTTATGGAAGTGCAACATGAGGACACTGGGGAATATTTGGGAAATAAGACCCATGTGAGTTTATAATTTCAGGAGTACTTGGCACAGGTATGCTTCAATATCAAGTCTGTCATCAGCACTGAGGAAGAAAAAGATAGACTACCCAAAGTACTGAACTATGTTCCATATTATTGCCCTTATTAGATAGGAAGATGAAGGCAGGGAAAGCCCATCATCTCACAAGTAGCTAAGTTAGAATCCATGCATCAACTGCTCAAGTACAACTTTGTTGGCCCTACACCTACTGCAATCTGATCTCATCAGTGCCAGATTCATGTTTTCACCATATGGTCAGATGCCCTTCACATCCTGCCTAATGTCCTGTAAGGTCAAAAGGAACTTGTCACACGTTGCAAAGATACCCCAAAGATTTGGTGGAAGTTAAAGTGCTCTTATAAAGTAACTTGATATGCGTTCATTACTAACTGGTGCACAATATGTGAATCCTAACACATTCAAACTCATCAGTTTAGAAAAATAATCCAATCTTCTTATCAGAAAACACCCTCCCGAGTTCCAGATATCTAAGCAAAAAACCATGACAATTTGAATCCAATGTATGCTAAAGGTCTCCAATCATGCATTACTTTAAAGAAAGCATTTTCATAAAATCTAA